>JAJMEV010000038.1:0-142149 GCA_030574355.1 Kurtzmaniella natalensis | reverse complement strand
CTTCTTCTTCTTCTTCTTCTTCTTCTTCTTCTTCTTCTTCTTCTTCTTCTTCTTCACTGTCATTATCGTCTTCTATAATATTACCCAAGGAATCATACTTGACTTCTTTCTTTTCGATGGTATTGCCTAAATTATCGTATTCGACGTCGTCCTCATCATCTTCGTCCTCTATTATATTGCCTAAGGCATCATATTTGGTATTTTTCTTCAGAATTACATTTCCTAAGTTATCGTATTCAACATCTTCATCGTCTTCGTCTTCATCTTCGTCATACTCATCTTCATCGTCTTCATCGCTTCCAAGATCTTCTTTATTTCTATTGACGTTACCCATCAACCACACATCTTCAGATTGTCCTTGTAATTTACGCTCTTCTCTATCTTTCTCTATCTTATCTAACCATTCATCTTGGGCTTTCTGAACCGATTCAGAGTCTGTACATGCTTGATATACTTCAATAAGATCCTTATTAATTTCAAGGAATGCACTACCCCAAGAGAAGTTATCAAGTAATTGTGCAGCCCATTCCATTTTACCTACAATAGCAAAACAAGCAGCAAGTGCTTCTACACAATTTAATTTCCATGGTCTCCCATAGTTTACCAGGTTGGCTGCTACCAAATAAGGTAATAATCTTTCATGTTTACCACCGATTTTATTGAATGGGACTTCATCTAATCTTGCCCAAGAACATTCCACAACAGCTGCTCCGTTGGTTTCAACAATCTCTAAATCATTAGGACACACCACACCTTTACCATTTGGAGATACGACCACACCGTTGAATTTTTGACCAATTCTTAAGTTTTTAATCAATCCTAATCTTTCAAGCTTCTTACCAGAACAACGTTTAGGGTCACAATGATCAAAATCCCACATGGCTAATTTAAATGGAAATTTTTCCGGTTGTTCAACCCCGGCAAGTTTATTTGAACCAGACTCTTGTCTGCCTCTTCTAGTGTGATGTTGTTTTGACTTGTGACCATTAGAGGTTCTACCACTGTTCAGTCTATCTTCTGAAGTCTTATTTTTACCCTTAGCCATAATTATATATTCCTAATATCTGCCTCTAATTTATCCGTACAAGTTGATCAATAAGATAGGTCTAAGAAAAAGGAAAAAGAAAAACTGCCAAAATTTTTTAGCAGCAAAATTAAGAAATGAGATGGAGAAGTGCAGTTAAAAAGTGCTGCAAAAATGAGGAGCGGAAGACAGAAAACAAAGACAAATCACAGAACACAGAAGGAAGACGACACAGAACACAGAACGCAAACAGAAAATATGACACAGAACACAAATAGAAAACAGAAACATCAGGACACCCAACTTTTCAGTGCCCAATTTTCAATGTTCTTGTCGAGCAGCTGCAAATGCTTACAAAATTTGGCTCGCAATTTTTGCTTGGCTCCGAAAGAATGCGATCTTCATTATCACCAGTAGAACAGAAAACACCAAACTAGGAAAACACACTAATTAATAATTATTTATTTAATGAATCAACATTAATTTTTGAATATTAAATTTTGAATATTATTCACCTATCACTTTATTCATGGCAAACATACTCGATCTCAAATACCCGGACTTAAAGGAGTCCCAATTCCCATCAGCACTTCTTTCCAAGTGCCAGCATTACCATAAGACCAATGCATTATTCTCGTATTGTTGTGGGTTGTATTGTGTTCAAGTATCCTTATCGCTTCATAACGGCGTCGAAAAAGTTGATGATGTTCTCCAAACCTTATTGCAATACTTGGAGGAAATAAAACCTCAAATTAATATCGAGAGCGAGCAAAATGATGGGAAAAGCTCGAATTTCCTCTTTAGAAAAGCTCTAGTACTACAATTGGATAAGAAATATAACCGGTTGGTATCGATACTTCAATCTACTGACGATAACAAGCATCCAAAAGTTAATTTTGGTCAAATGGTAGAATTACTTCTTGACTTGGCATTCATGTATGATGTTTTAAGAGGGTTGATGCCTTTAGTAGATATTAAATCTGTAGATGAAAGGAAAGAATTGACTTCTGATATAACCGATAAAGAAATAGAATATAGAATTCACTATTGTAAGACCCAAGCATCTACCATTCTTTCCATAATTAAACTGGGTCAAGATCCTCAAGACTTCATGAGCCAATTACAATTAGTTCCTGAATCAACCAACACTGGCACTGAAGATGATGGAATCACTGAAGATCAGATCAATGATATGATGGAAAATGTTTTAAGAATTCCAAGTAACGAATTGCCTGAAATACTCTCCGAAGGTGAAGAAGATGATGATGATGATAAAGGAAAGAATGCTAGCGATGTAGAAATTGATAGTGACGAAAAAGATCTGGACTCTGACCTAGACCTGGAACTGGGTCAAGACAAAGACCGAAGTAGAGACGTAAAGAAACAAGTAGATTCTCTGAAACTGGTTGCTTTCGGAAAAGTATCCGAAAGTGCTGGTGTGTTTGATTTGCCTCTGGCTCCTTCAGGAATCACCAATACAAATGATAATACTGGAAATGATGATTTAGGAAATGATATCAACGATAAAGACAATATTAAACATAATGGAAAAGAGGACACTGATGATTCAAAACCAAAACACATTCCAAAGTTTGAAAGACATGCTCCAAAAGATTATTCAAAGAAAGAACTTCAAGAAATGTTAGAAAAAGATAATAAATTAGAGTTGGCAATTAAAGATGCTAAGTTTGCAATTTCAGCCTTAAATTATGAAGACTGTGAAACCGCCATACAGAAGCTTACTAGCTCCATCGAACTTATTAAACGGTATCAACAGATATCAAAGGAGGCGTGAAGTAGCATTATAAGATTTGAACTGCATGTTGTTGTTATTGTGTGGGGAGGAGGAGAGGCCGAAACAATTTTGTACTGATAGAACATTAATTATTTTTGTAAAAACCACCACCCAAGTCTTTGCACCAATTGGCACCCAACTAATTCCAATTTAGCAGCGTGTATGCATACATATTCTCTAGACAAAGGGAAAATATCTACCTATCCCTTCAGAAAGATATGGTGAACTTGGACAGCCTTATTGAGCCAGTTAACTTTAACCCCAACCCCCACTTTTATTTCATTGTTAATGAACTTTTTGAAAAACTTGATGCTGTCAATAAAAATAACCTCGGAAACTTTAATACTTTAACAGCAAAGAAGCTGTATATTATAGACGAATTCATTAAAAATTGGAGGTTTTACATAGGACCAAATATACTACCAGCAGCTAAACTTATCTTTCCTCATAGAGATGGAAGATTGTATTATATGAGAGATGTTGGTCTCCTGAGATTACTTGTAAAGATGTATAAGATCCCCAAAAATACTGTAGATTATAAAAGAATAATGGATTGGAAACGTAACTATCATGACTATAAAGGATTTTCTTCTGATAGAAAGAAAATTAGAACCCTACCACTTATATTGGCTCAGTTGGTTAGTGAAAGAAGGGATTCCGAACCTCCTGGAGACCAAGTGACAATAGGTGAATTGAATAATTTATTAGACAGTTTGGGTTTAGATGAAGTAGGAAAGATGGATAAGCAAATAGAAATATTAGAACCATTATTGTCTAGACTCAATAATAAAGAGATACGATGGGTATTCCAAATTATTTTGAAAGAAGCTACTATTGCTCCCATGGAAACTTATTTCTATGCTAGTTGGCATCCTGATGCTCCTGCCTTTTCAAACGTAGTTAATAACTTGAAGGCCGTCTTTTGGACTTTAACAAACCCTGAAGAAAGACTCAAGAAAAATGATTTAAAAGTTCATATCATGTACCCTTTTTTACCTCAACTAGCAGCAAAACCCAAAAGCGATTACGAATCATTGGCCAAGAAGTTGGGTAATAATTTTTTTATAGAAGAGAAGATTGATGGTGATAGAATGATGTTACACATGAAGAGGAATCCTGAAGATAAAAATGATTTAACATTCAAATATTATACTAGAAGATGTAGAGATTATTCTTTGTTGTACGGATCAGATTTAAAGTTTGGTGCTTTAAGTAAACATTTAAGAAATGCATTCCACGAAGGTGTCAACAGTATTGTTCTTGATGGTGAAATGGTTGCTTGGGATTACCGAAGAAATGTAATTTTACCATTTGGTACGTTGAAGGCTTCTGCTGTTCAAGAAGCTGTCAGGCATTTCACTGTAGATGATGCTTTCGCTGATCAATCAGCCTGGCCCTTTTTCATTATATATGACATACTTTATCTAAATGGGGTTCATCTCTCTGGAACTAGACTTATTGATAGAAAAAATGCTCTAAAGAAAATTGTCAACGAAATACCGTCTAGGTTGGAAATATTAAAGTCACCAATTGGACATACGGCTGAAGATATTGAAGAAGCAATTAAAAAGACCGTCTCTGAAAGAAGTGAAGGAATATTGATAAAAGATATAAATCTGAAATATATGATAGCTCAAAGAAATACTTCTTGGATGAAAATTAAACCAGAATACCTTGAACAATTCGGTGAAAACTTGGACCTTGTTGTAATTGGTGTCATTAAAGGTGTTAAAAATGCATACATGTGTGCCTTGAAGGATGAAATTGATGGTGTTTATAAGTCGTTTTGTACAGTTGCTAACGGGTTTTCACAAATGGAATACGATCAAATAGGAAGAATTACTTCAGGAAAATGGCATGAATATAAATCTGACTTTCCACCACCGGAAACAATCTTGTTTGGAAGTCGGAAGCCAGATGAATGGATTTACCCAGAAGATTCTATTGTTTTAGAAATCAAGGCTAGATCTATAGATAGTAGCATTCTTGCTACTTATGCTGTTGGAACTACTTTACACAATTTATATTGCCGAAGAATAAGAGAGGACAAGAATTTTGAAGAATGTATTTCTGTACAGATATACCGTGAAATGAAGCAAGAACATTCAAGAGATGCTTCAAAAGATCAAGATGTAATAATAGATAAAAGAAAGAAAACCAAAGAAGAAATTTTCACTGAACAACAAAGTAAACTTTCAATGGTGGAAGCCAATTCGCTGTTATTTGAAGGACTTACATTTCTGGTTCTTTCTGGAAAACTAGATCCAATAAAAGGGAATCGGTTGACCGCCATCGAAATTTCAGAAATGATCAAAGTAAATGGTGGTCGGATAACTCAAAGTTATGACAAGGAAACTACTGAAGCTAGTAATTTCATATGTATCAGCGAAGCTTTAACCATTCGGGCCAGCCAATTATTTAAATCTGGCTTTGATATAATCAAACCTGATTGGATACTTGCATGTATAGAGAATCTTCAAATCAGTCCTATTGAACCTATGTTTATCCTAAAGGGTTCAAATAGTCTCAAGGAAATTTCAAATAAATATATTGATAGGCATGGTGATAGTTACTTGATGCATGTTCAAGAACCAATTAAAGGATTTATCAAACGTATGAAGCTTGATAAGCCATATTCGGAAGAAGAAATGAAAGAGTACAAGTTTAATCTTATTAAAAATGAATTGCCCTCCAACGATCTTGATTCACCATTAGGGTATATATTTTTAGAAGTTAATTTTTATGTTACAAGTACTGGTAGCACCAAACAATATGAAAAGGAATGCTTAAATAGTAGAATACGAAGATTTGGTGGAGAAATAGTTGAAAATTTACAGCAAGCAGCATTCGTGGTGATAATTTATCAAGAAAAAAACGAACTCGAAGTTGATGAAGCCACCAGAATAGCTGATGGGGTATCCAAAGAAATTTCAGAGTCTGTTTGGAAGGCAGGTGAAAACTCAAAAATACCTAATATAGTAAAACAGTCGTTTATATATGAGAGCATAAAAAATGGAGTTCTAGTTGACGCCCAAGATTTCAAGATCTGATTGCTGCTGAAGCTGATTCATTAATTTTTCACGGAATAGTCTTACGTATGTCCATAGATCAGCCATAAAATAAATGACATTATTCAAAAATTAACAAATAAACAAACAATCAGCAACCCAAAAGTAGCAAGGTAAGAGGAACCGTGGCTCCAATCACTGACAGAAGAAAAACTTCCAAAAGTAGTTAACAGTGTTGTTGACGTGGGTGGTTTTGGTTGCTGGTAGCAAAGAGAGCTTACCTGCGTTGCTGTAGTAACTGTTCAAAAAAAAAAAAAAAATAGTGAAATAACAGCTGCAAAATGAGCGGAATTTGTCGTATAGAATATGAACTATTCTACGGCGAACAAGAAGCAAGAAAATAGAGCACAACTGATTATAATAATTATAGAGATAATATATATATATAGATATATAGATATATAAATATATAAATAACCGGAGAACCTATTCACCTATCCCAAGCACTGATAAATAAAATAATCGTAAATAGCCATGCCACTCCAATGCCCTTTTAAATCAATAAAATTGCATTGGTTCATTAACAAGGCAAGCAAAGATATGCTGAGTCAACAAAAACGTAGAACCGGTGCGCCGGTTGCTCTGATTTGTTGTATGAGAGCGCGATAAGTGTAAGATTTCGGTGAGAAAAAAAAAAACTGTACTTATGGAACTTGGAACATACTAAATAGGAAGAGAAAAAATTATAAACATAAAATAAATTAAACAAATAAAAAAAATAATGAAGAATACAAAAACAAAGAAGACCCTTTTCAAACACCTGTAGTCAAGCTAATGATTCAGATTATTTATTTTTCAGACAAATTCCAACATTTCCATTATTTCTAAAATTTGAAGTATTTGCAGTATTTCCACTGTTTCTATATATCTCGTTGGCGTTGGACCAGAAACCCTTTTCCAAAATAACACACCTCATCCCTTTCGTACAGTTTACATTCGCTAAAATGTATGCCCAAAAAGCTCTTCACACGCAGATCAGCGAAACCGGTCTCTAAGTAATTGATCTCTCCCCTCTCCACGTCATGCACTACAGGCCTTCTTTTGATTTAATAATATTTTTTTTTCTTCTTTTGCTCGTTTTCTGTTCTTTTGGTGCCCTAGGCTTTCTTCTTATCTTCGCGGTGTTTTGCTTGCTTATCATTCCTTATAAAATAATTTAGATTCTTGGAAATGGGGCTCCGATTGGAAAGCAACCTTATAGCACCATTTTTTTAGGTTGGCAGAAGGTTGAAAAATTGAAAAACCTATATAGTCGATATTCGTGCCGTTGATTTGAGCAAGGCAAAAAAAAGTAAAAAAGAACAAAAGTGGTTTCAGTCTGTTTTATTCCTTCAGATCTATCCTTGTTCATCATCTTTGTTTGTACATCATCCTTGTTTGTGTTTCTTCATTCCAGATCCTTAAGCTAAGTGTTTGATCTCAGAGGCCTATTTTGTCTCCACACAAACTTTCAAAACCCACCGATCCGACATATCTGATCTGAGAGGTTCCCATAAACATCATTCAAATATAAATATAAATAGAAGTATATATATATATATATATATACAAATATTGTCAACTCACAATTAAGATACAATACAGTACCTTAATACTACACTGACGTCTTTGCATCTAATATCTGATCCAGTTTATTCACCCTTACTACTTAATAGCGGTGCTTCAAACAAACAGAGATAAACTATTTAAGAAAGAATAAGGGCCGTATATCCTTATATTATTAATATATTATATCATATTCAATTTAATTAATTATGTCTAAAGGTCTTACTGCTCCCCATAATATCACTACCAGTTTGGCTTGGGCTACTGCTATTGCATGTCTTGGTACCCTTCAATTTGGTTACCATTTGGCAGAATTAAATGCTGCTGAAGGTATCATGACAGGTATAGTTAAAAAACATGGCCCTTTAGATTCATACCTGGAAACTATTTGGTCTAAATTAGGTTGTAATCAGTTCATTAAGATGGGTGATACTGGTATTGCAACGGTTACAACAATGTTTGCCGTAGGTGGTTTGATTGCCCTGGTGATCGTTGGATCCCCTTCAATTTCTTCCAAGTATGGTAGAAAACGTGTTTGTATAATAAACCTGATTCTATACATGACAGGAGCTTTAATTATGGCATTTTCCAATTCTATTTGGACTTTCAGTCTTGGTAGACTCATTAATGGGTTTGCTGCCGGTTCTTCACTCGTAATTTCACCTATCCTTGTAAATGAATTGACTCCAATTAATCATAGAGGTCTCTTAGGGGCCATCTTACAATTAGCAACTGCTGTAGGTATATTAATTGCTCAATTGGCTGGCTATGTTTGGTCTAATGATCAACAATGGAGATATATTTTCATCTTTGCCTTCTGCCTAAGTGTAGTCCAATTTAGTGTCCTTTTCACTACGGTGGAATCTCCTAAATGGATCATTTTAAATAAAGGTGATGTACACAAGGCTAAGAAGATTCTCCGTGATTTAAGAACCGATCATGAAGCCCTTGAACATGAATTGAACCATTGGAGAAGACTTTCTCTGGTGGCTCCAAAGCCTCAAATTAATGAAATGTCTGCTCTTTTAGAAGACCCTATCATTGATAGCTCAACAGGGAGTCTTGCTAGTACTAACGATTTCACTCCTCTCGTACCAATAAAATCCAGAAGAGGTTCCATTGATCCAGATCATGTAACAATTAGTGGCTTTTTATCGGGTAAAAAGTACAACCGTGAAAAAATTGCTATCTTTGGATTAATGGTGGCTCAACAAATGTGTGGTATCAACGCTATTACCTTTTATGGTGTTCGTATCATTGCAAATATTGTACCAGAAGATACAAATGTTCTTTTGATCACCTGTTCTATTTCAGTTTGTAATGTTATCTTTTCACTCATGTCTTCTCCGTTGGTGGATAGATTAGGAAGAAGACCTTTATTGATTTCTTCATCGTTAATAATGGGTTTAAGTGCATTTACAATTGCATCAGCTGCGCTGGCATCTTCCTTATTTACCAAATCTGACTTAATAATTGGAGGTTCTTGCTTTGTTTTTGTTCTTGGATATTCTGTTGGATTGGCTCAAATTCCATTTTTGATGGTTCCAGAATTATGTAGTCACGATTCACTTGGGGCAGCTCAATCCATTGGTGGTGCCATAAATTGGATGTGTAGTATTTCCATTGCTTTTTTTTTCCCATTATTAAACGACAGGTTTGGTAATAATACCTTTTATGGGTTTTTCGTCATATGTTCATTCTTTATTGTTTTCTTCTGGAAATTTGTACCTGAAACTAAAGGTCTCCATGAACCAGAGGAAGTCTGGAAGGATTTTGAAAGAAGTAGCTTTGAAGATGAATTATTATGATTAATAAAAAGTATGGGAAAATGAAACAAACAATTTTACGTTATTATATATTTAGATACTACGGGTTAATTTAGTAAGTAAGTTTACTTTGTATTTAGAAGTTTAATTAAAGTACCTGTGTTTTTGGACTAATATTGTAGGTCGATCAATCGATCATTATTGTTCCTTGAGGTTTATGTGAAAGAGAAGTTAGAATCGAAACTTATAGCTTGAGTGACACCTGATACAACTAGTGCTGGTCATGACCTTGACCATCATTGTAGGTATGGGTGTATGTGTGGGTTACAGTTCTAGTAAATGTATGCGTGCGATTACCTGTTGGGTCTTGAGTTTGAGCTTTGTCTTGAGCTTTGTCTTGAGCTTTGTCATGTTCTTTGCATTGACCATTGCATTGATCTTTGCATTGATCTTTGCCATGAGCTAGTTTTGCCTTAAGCACTGCTTCCGGTGGTAGTAAAGGTGCGGAAAGACCAGGTTCAACTTTAACTTCGCCTTCGCCCAGAGGGAATAGTTGCAGAGGAACGAAATGATGGAAAGTATCATAATGTTTTATTAAATCAAAGGTAGACTCGTATTCTGGGTAATCCAAACAGATTCTTTCCAAACATTTCAATGGAGGTAAGTTACAAAATTGCAGTCGATCTTTATATTCTAATTCAGCCTCGGTAAACAAAGATTGAATATCTTCATACTTGGTGCCTTCTGGTATAATACGCTTACCAGCACAACATCCCAGAGAACAAGCACAACTCGGAATCTTTGGAGTATTTGAATCTTTTCCCAATTTTACAGAACTAGACCCCACATCCAGATTAGTGGCAGAGGTCAGAGAAAGTTTAGGTTGCAGAGAAAAGGGAGAAAACCTCGCTATTGGGTGATGAGACATTTCTTGAGGATGGAAAATTTCATTCATTAAATGATTTTCAAGGATATGATTGTAGATATCAGAGTCTGCTGGGAAAGTTGAGCCACATTCATAAGGACATGCCTTCTCCTTACGGTTATGGGATTGGATATGTCTAGAGAGTTGCTGTGGAGTGGTGAACCCTTTTCTACAATAAGGACATGTTAATGGTTTTACCTCTGAGTGCTTCCATTCATGAACTTGAAGATGTGATTTTCTAAAGAACTTATCTCCACAACTTGAACAGACAAAGTTTCTCTCGTTAGAATGGGATCTCTTATGTTGTTCAAGAAGAGATGGGCGATTGTAAGCTTTTTGGCAGCCGTCGATGTCACACTTGAACTTCTTTGGCCGTGGTTTTACAACAGACATGATAGGGAAACTAATATTAATTTAATTTGGTTTAATTTAGTTTAGTTCTTTCTTAGACTAACTATTTATATTAAATGAATAGTTTCTTAATCCTTTTTTTTTTTACTAAATTTAATATTTTTTTTAAAGAAAGCTTATTCGTATGGCTTTTAAATAAAATGCACTGGTGATTTCTAGTATGTATAATTCCGTTGGCAAATGATAACGTACTCTCTGCGTATACCGATCGGGAATCGAATATTTTAAAGAAGTCTAAAATTATTGACTCGAGCTACTATCACAGCAAAGAGATAAAAAATAATCCCCACCCGATACTAATTGTATTAGATGAGCTTGATAAAAATTCAAACTTGATTCAGATTATGCTGCCATTCTGTAGTCATACTACAGGGGTCAAGTGACTATTTTGACGTCCCTACGAGCCCCACATCATGGGGCGTGGTCATTGTCCTAAAATATTTAATTTTTCTTTGTACTATGATGGACAAGCTAGGAAATACGAGAAAAAAAAAGCTCATCGAGGTACAGATAAACTTTACCGAAGATCGCTCCAGTGGATGTCTAAGAACCAAAGTATCCAAGATAGTGTGCAAGAACGGTAGCATCAGTAAAATAATATCCGAGACGAAGTGGTTTCAAAAAAAAGCTTTTGGTGTAAACACTTTAATTTGTATCAGCTTGCACTCGTATCATTAAGTAAACATTTTCTACCTCTTCCCTTTAATGCCCGGTGTATTTTTTTTTTCAATAAGTTATTCTAACCGGAGCGGTAAACAAATGCATCTGCTACCTTTTCCACGGCATGCATAACGTTAATCTTTTCTTCTATATTTTACAGCAAAATAATATTTTAAAAAAAAGAAAACTAAAAGGAAAGGCTAATTCCCTCAACAAAATAGTGGGCTTTCTCTTAATCGTACATGCTCCAACAAGCCAACCAGGCAAAAAAGAAACTATATCTACAGACATCTAAAAAATTATTACTATTATTTTATAATATTATTATGATTACAAGTATTATTATTATTATTGTTATTATTAAATTCAGTGTAAGATGTAATATGCAAAATAAAAAAAAAGGGAAAGGGTATAAGCCTCTTTTCCCTAAACCAATTTTGGAAGTAAGAACGAGATAATCTCCTCTGCGATGAAATCTACATGGGTTTCAAGTGCAAAATGCCCAGAATCAACATTGCTTACTTTTAAGCTTTTAACATCTTTCTTAAAAGCCAAGGCTCCCTTTTCATTAAATATAATATCATTCTTACCCCAAGTTAAAAGAACTGGTATGTTTGCAGTCCGGAAAAATTCCTGAAACTCAGGGTATAAATCGATATTTTTCCGGTAATCAAAGAAAAGTTGCAACTGAATTGATGTCTGGCCAGGTCTTTCAAGTAAGGCTGTATCAAGAGTGTAACTAAGCGGATCTATTTCTTTTGGATCTTCAACACCAGTAAAATATTGACTTGAAACATTGGCTGGGTCTTCAATAACTCCACCAAGAAGTTTAACATATTTAGCATCTTTCTGGTTATTAGTGGCCCAGTATTCCTTGATTGGACCCCAGAACCTATCATCGACACCTTCAATGTAAGCATTCCCGTTTTGAGAAATAACGCCAGTAATCATCTCAGGGTCCTTCAATGCCAACCTAAGTCCAACTGGAGCACCATAGTCAAAAATATAAAGAGCAAACTTACTCAACTTAATTGTCTTAACAAATGAATAGATAATATTCCCCAAGTTTTCAAAAGTGTAATTGAAAGATGATGGAACTTCTGTGAATCCAAACCCAGGAAGATCAGGCGCAATAATATGAAAATGTGGTGCAAGAAGAGGAATCAAATTTCTAAACATATGAGAAGAAGTCGGATACCCATGAAGTAATAAAATGGTTGGTTTGGAAGAATCTCCAGCTTCTCTGTAGAAGATTTCTACATTCTGTTCAACCTTTACTTTCTTGACTGTAGGAGCTGACATGGTATTTTCTTGGGGTAAGGCTTTTTTGGTTTCGGTGATCGGGTCTCTTGCAGTAGGCGTTTTTTTTTTTTTTTGACTTGCAGCAACTAGCAGGTCTATTCAGCTCTACTGGATACTGATGAAAAATCTACCGGTACCTTTGGTTATTTAAATACATTTTGGGGTTTCATTTAAACTTGAATTGATTATAAATTAAGTATATTAAAGAATTATGATTAATAATCTGGAATTGATTATAAATTAACTATATTAAAGAATTATGATTAATAATCTGGAATTAAAAATCTATATATATTTGCGATGAATCCCATCAATTTGTTTTCCCCATCACAATACGTCACTTATTGGTTCCCTATTGTTGGATGGTGAATATAGGACTTTTCCTGCACTTAAAAGTGGTTCCTATCACTCAGCCTGTATATAAATGGGGCTCCATTAAGATTAAGCTATTCTATATGAACGGATTACGGTTTGATCGGCAAAGTGATGACGAATAGGAGTATAGTCGGGTAACTGCTGACGAATAGGGGTATTTTCGTGCAATTTCTTTAAACTTGCCAGATAGTAGTCAAATTGAATGGCATTTGGGTTACTTAGTTAATACCAGACCGCACCTTTACAATGAATATAATATTGAGTCTCAATGACCACGTGATATATAGCACGTGACTATATATTATTCATATTATTTTTTTTTTAAGTTGAAGGCCGTGTTTGTCTTGATTGGTAAGCCAGAGTTTGAGACAGCAATCTCCACTACCCCATTTTTTTCCATTACATTTTAAGTTACAGTTGGAAGTGGAAAAGCATCTAACACTGAGATGGAGAGAGAACTAGACCTGAGTACAGAAGCATATGGCTTCACGATCGGCCTCAAATCGACTCCATAGCGGCTGTGGCTCTTTCCCAAGAATGGGCACAGATAAAATGCATGTTGTAGCGCTTGAGATAGTGAGGTTTAATGTACTGGAAATGGATAAAACAGCCCAGGTTTGGAAAATGGGTTAGTCCCACAAAAGATAAAACTGATAAAGTGACACAATTGAAATTTTAACTATGCTTATACTGATAGCAAAGAAAATAAGTGTGAAGAAAATAATTTACCGCCGAAGAATAAGAAAATAGAATAAAAGAGTAGAATAAGAAAGTAGAATAAGAAAATAGAATATGAAACCATTGCAGTTTCAGAGTGTTCACTATCGGTCGTTCCTCAAATATTTTTTATTTCCTTTTTTTCGCTCACATTCTTGTTCAACGACCAGTGTAAGAAACAGCCCTGAAAGTGAGACCAGGGCAACAAAACCTTATTATAGTATATGTAGAGTGAATTTGAGTTCTTCTTGACCTTGAACTTGGCTATAGTTATTGCAATGACGTATATTTGCAGTGTACAAGTGAATGCCAACTTCAACTTCTTGAGTGGGCTATTCTTGGCCACTCAAAGAAATTAAAGAATAGTTCTCCGACACAACAAGACAAGACACGAAAAGTCTCGACAAGACTCGACAAGATATGACAAGGTATGACAAGGTATGACGTCGGTGTAAGTGGGAAATTGACAATAGTTCATATAAATCATTGGACAATCTTATAGGACACTAGTTCCACTTTCTATGCACTCTGGGTACACCTCTATGCATTGTTCATCTTTATTGCTATACACGTATATATCGGATCGAACGATTACAATTGCTACTGTATGGTACTGGACATCATTTTATGTTCGCCTCTTCAACACATGAACACGTCACGGTACACGTCAATCTTGGTGAATAGTAATACAGTTGTGAGTGTATTCTGTTTGTGTATAAAGTATATAAGAGAGATCAACTGGCGGTTGGTTAGATTAAGTAGAAGCGTGAGCATCGACTTCGGCTTTATAATAGATAAGCGTTCAGGCATACGGGAGTTCTATTTTTCATTTAAAGCCTACCGGAGAATAAAGTTTAGTGATACTTTAATTTCAGGAACGCGGCTCATGCACTATCATCTGAACTAACAGTGCGCTAACAGTGCTCAAACGGTAGCAAGTCAGCCAAGACAACGACATTTACATCGACAAACATTCAACACATACAAATATCCAATCTATAGATAACATCAACGAATACATATATAAGTATATATACGTACAAATAAACATACCAAATATACTAATACAAAATACGCTAATACAAACGAATACACCCGAACACTCGCGAATACATAATATGTGTATATATACAAAATAAATGCGAGCAAAACAACACATTAATAAGAACATACAATATCATACAATATCATACTACAACATACTACAACATACATTAATTTGACAATAAGCATATCAATACAAACATTTTCAATAAATATATATATGTCTCAGTACTTACAGTACACCTTCTGTGATGCCCCTGCAAACCTTATTATTCCTTCTTTCTTCTTCTTCATTGCAGAATTTCAAACGCCAATGCAAGTACACCCACAAATCCTGCACAATGCCCCGTGTGGGAACTGAATTAGAACTGAATTATGCCGCTTCTTGCGTTGCGAGCCCACGTAGCCCCATGCCCATGCTCCTTACTCACTCACAATGTATCTCCTTTTTTCTCTGCAAACGCACAGACGAAGTCACTTAAAAGCGCTAAATAATAATAATAATTTGACTGCAAAAGTAAACAGTACTTAACGGGGTGAAATTTCCGTTGGTCGAAAAATTAAATTTAGATTAAATTTAGGTAAAGTTTTAAAGTGAAAGTATTCTTTCTTTTTTTTTTAATCAACAATTAAATAGAATCTTTATACAATGGTCAACTACGCTTCATGGATGAGAGATGTCAATGATGACACTAAAATCTCCAAGCTCTCCATCCCAGGTACCCACAACTCAGCAGCCAGTCACACTGCCCTTCCATCCGTTCAATGTCAAGGTGAATCCATCACTGACCAACTTGAACATGGTGTCCGTTTCCTTGACATTAGATTGTCCAAGTTGTTCTTAACTGACGATGATGAAAAGGCTAAGGACTTACAAGTTATCCACGGTAAGTTCCCAGTCAAGATCCCATTCCCATTGAAGCTTACATCCGTTTTGGATGAAATCTACGACTACCTTGACAACCACAAATCTGAAACTGTCATTGTCTCTCTTAAGCAAGAAGGTCCAAACAGTTGGGATAACGATAAGGATGAATTTGGTAACTGTATTTGGGATAGATACGTAAACAAGAACAAGGACAAGTGGTATTTGAAGACTGACATTCCAAGAATGGGTGACTGTAGAGGTAAGATTGTTCTTTTCCGTCGTTTTGGTGTTAAGAA
Source organism: Kurtzmaniella natalensis (assembly GCA_030574355.1). Taxonomy (NCBI): domain Eukaryota; kingdom Fungi; phylum Ascomycota; class Pichiomycetes; order Serinales; family Debaryomycetaceae; genus Kurtzmaniella; species Kurtzmaniella natalensis. The sequence goes on along the minus strand of JAJMEV010000038.1, from coordinate 126,353 downwards.
CGAAGATAGAGCCCGTGAATTTGGGTTCTCTGCTTCTAATTGGACTTACAACACCACTGAAGACGATCGTGGATCCTTCTGTGTTCAAGATTTCTGTGAAATGACCACCACTGAAGATGTTGACAAGAAGGTTGGATATGTCAAGAACCTCGTTAAGAAGGCTATTGATTACAACCTGACCAATGATGATCCAAAGTTGTTTATTAACTTTGCTTCCGGTTCCAACTTCTTCAACCACGATTGTTGGCCACAAAAGGTTGCTGAACAAGTGACCGAATTAAAGGTTGACGAAGCTTTCAGCAAGGGTGCCGGTATTGTTGTCTTTGATTACGTTGAATCTGACGACTGGAAGATGGCCAAGAGTATGATTGACAAGAACTTTTAATGAATAATGTAAGGGGAATGAATGTACAGACACTGAATATCCATCAATGTAGACCCATCAAGTAGAATAATCAAGCTCTATCTAATCTCTAGCCTATTCGAGGTATTCAAGTAAGCAGTGAATCAGTAGTACCAGTGGAACCAATAGAACTAGGAACCAGGAAGTATTCGTTCACCATATCCATGTTTAATATTACAAATATTGTAGTTTAAGCTATCTGATTAGCCAGGTATTATGTTAAAGAGATTAGAAATTTAGGACTTTATTTGAGCTCAACAAATATCAGGTCTCTGTAGAGGCCACACCAAACTCACTTCAAGGCCACTTTTTTTAACTAAAATTGTATCTCTGTTTTCCCAAAGAGCCCACATCCATCATACTCGTCAATTGAAGCCATAACATCTCTGATGGTCTAGTATTCACCTGTTCTATTGGCGCCTGGCGCCCTCCTCCACTTTCTGCTGGCTGTCCTGCTCGACTCCCTCAGAAGTTCGCATTTTGTGGGGAAACGAAAAAAGCTGGAAATTTCCAAAGCCACCAAAATTCGAATCTTGAAAGATTGATTATCTTCACCGATACGAGACATAGAATAAGAGACGTAGAGTAAGGTTGGTGATGATTAATCGAGGGATCCGGACGACATACTGGCGACTTGCAGTGCGTCAATTAACATCAAGTAGTTTTGTACGGAACCAGTCCAAGAATGAGTTGGAACAGTTGACCCAGAATCTTAGACGTTCCTCCTCTGGGAACCAATCCCGACCCGGAAGCAGAGAAACCGATTTCCAAAAGGAAGTCGACTTGCAAAAGATTATTGCTCTGAGTAGTATGGGCCAAGGTAATGTGCCCAACAAGAAACATGTAGCTGTAGATAATGGAAATAGTGGTGGCGATAAAGCCCATACGGAGGTTGAATCAAACGAGAAGGAGAAGAATAAAGAGAAGGATCACGAGCAGTCAGAAGAAATATTTTCTAAATCATCTATTGACGTTGAAGTTGATCCTAGTAGTTTAGGTACAAGTCGGGTTCCCTATATAGCTGGAGCTGGAACCGGTACTGATACCGATACGCATACTTCAAGAGTGGATGCAGCCATTAAGTTGGAGAACCCAGGCTTACCTTCAGACTTGGAAGCCCTTCGAAGCAACGTGGCGAAACGGTTAGAAGTCTACTTAGACTCGATTCAAGATACCATTTTCACCGCTAGTAGAACTTTAAACGATGTCACTGGGTATCTGGCTATAGAGAAACTCAAGCTAAACATTGATGCTCTTGAAAAAGATCTTGCAAATACTAGGGACGATGTAAAGAATAAGAAGGAAGCGTATAGTCAGGCCATCAATGAGCGATCCCAACTGCAAAAGGATATCAATGAACTTTTAACTAGAAAACATGAATGGACTCCTAACGATTTAGAAAGATTTACAACTTTATACAGAAATGATCATGTCAACGAACAAGGGGAATTGGCAGCACAAGAGGCTCTAGATCAAGCGGAGAAGAAAGTAGACGCAATCCAATTAAAGTTAACTAGACTGATTTTAACTCGGTACCATGAAGAGCAAATCTGGTCAGATAAAATCCGTAAAGCTCTGACTTGGGGTACTTGGATATTAATGGGAATCAATATCTGGTTATTCATTATAGCCACATTCTTGGTTGAACCTTGGAAGCGTAAGAAGTTGGTCAGTGCATTTGAGTTGAAAGTAAGAGATCTTCTTCATGAATACGAAGATAAGCAAGACACAAATAGACCCCAGTCAGCGGTACCAACCCTGACTGAAGTGGTTCCAGTGGTCCTGGAAAAACCACAGGCTTCAGAATCTACATCATTTGCCAGCTCGGTAAATAAGGCCACAGCAATTGGTCTTTCACCGACCGTGTCTATTTGGGACAATATTAAACAGAACTACTCCAAATTCATAGCTCAAGATACAAAGTACGTTCAAATAAGTAAGTTTGATGTGTCCCTGATAGTGGCAGCCTCTGCTGTACTTGGAGTAGTATTGGGTAGTATTGTCAGCTCGTTGGTAAGGTGAAACCAATCTGGCTGAAACAGTCATATGTACATTACAAGTAACCTAGATTCGTATAGCCTTAATCATAGAGGTACTACATAGAATATAGAGGAATAGAACGTTAGAATGCTAGACCATTACTAAGTTTATTGGGAAAAAAAGATTTATAAATCAAAATAATTCGATTCTTTTTTCTTCAATCATTTAAATGCCCTTCAAGAATGTGTATTTCAATTTATCTTGAGGTTTAATTCTCAACCATTTACATTCCCTAACTCTTTCTCTTTCTCTTTCTCTTTCTCCTTCTCCTTCACTTACACTTATAGAAAGACCTTTACCGGACAGGCAGCGGTAGTACACAAAGCAGTCAGCTATTACAAATTGAACACCTAAAATTTCATTTTTTTCCATTCCCAGTTGGTATAATTTACGATATGTCATTAAATCTTTATTATTGTAACTGATAAATATCTACTTTTCACATTTCTTAGTACCGTCTAGCCCTTGTGGCTGGCCTCCCTCCCCCACAGTAAGGAGTTCCTACAGCGTGGTAGATGTCTCCCACCTTTACACAATGGACTCTACCATGCCCTCCACCATGCCCTCAATGACAGCATTGCTCCCACTTACTCCCAGGTTCAACCTCCCTTGCCTGCACACAGAACAATCGCCACCAACTCAAAAATCACAAATCTCCAGAAACCATACAAGATTAAACAACAAGTTTGAGTTTCCAATAGACCATATAAGTTCCGTTATACTAGATTCGATGGAAGAATTAGGGATTTCTGAATTGGACACACATGTCCCACAACCGTTTGTGACTTCTAAAGCACACTCCGCCGACCCAGAAAACACAGATGTTTACCTTTATTTGAAGAAATTAGTTAAGGAGTTGGAGCTCCTTTTACTTCAAGAAGATTACATAAAAGATGAACAAAGATATTTGAAACGTGAATTGATTAGAGCCCAGGAAGAAGTAAAGAGAATTAAGTCTGTCCCATTGGTGATTGGTCAATTCCTTGAACCTATTGACGAAAATACTGGTATTGTTTCTTCCACCACGGGTTCCAACTACGTTGTTCGTATCTTGTCAACATTGGATCGTGAATTGTTGAAACCATCTTCATCAGTTGCTTTGCATCGTCATTCAAATGCCTTGGTTGATATTTTACCTCCAGAAGCAGACTCGTCCATTTCTATTGTTGGTGATAATGAAAAACCAGATGTTACCTACTCTGACGTTGGTGGGTTAGATATGCAAAAGCAAGAAATCAGAGAAGCAGTTGAATTACCTCTTTTACAAGGTGATTTATATAAACAAATTGGGATTGATCCTCCAAGAGGGGTTTTACTCTATGGACCTCCAGGTACTGGTAAAACCATGTTGGTTAAAGCAGTTGCCAATTCATCTACTGCTTCTTTTATTCGGATTAACGGTTCTGAATTTGTTCAAAAATATCTTGGTGAAGGTCCAAGAATGGTAAGAGACGTTTTCAGGTTAGCTCGTGAAAATTCGCCTGCTATTATCTTTATCGATGAAATTGATGCAATTGCCACCAAGAGATTCGATGCTCAAACTGGTGCTGATAGAGAAGTTCAACGTATCTTATTGGAATTATTGAACCAAATGGATGGGTTTGATCAAACTTCAACGGTGAAAGTGATTATGGCTACAAATAGAGCAGATACTTTGGACCCTGCATTACTTCGTCCTGGTAGATTGGACCGTAAAATTGAATTCCCATCTCTTAAGGATAGAAGAGAACGTAGATTAATTTTCACCACTATAGCATCTAAAATGGCATTGGCTCCAGAAGCAGACTTGGATTCATTGATTGTAAGGAATGATCCTTTATCTGGTGCTGTGATAGCGGCTATCATGCAAGAAGCAGGGTTAAGAGCTGTAAGAAAGAACAGATATATGATTCTCCAAAGTGATTTAGAAGAAGCATACACATCACAAGTTAAGACGGGTAGTGAACAAGATAAGTTCGATTTCTACAAGTAGAAGAGAAATAATTAAGAAGAATAGAGGCCAATAAGAAAATATAATACATGTAGCTTTCATCCATAATTTTAGTAAAATTTAATTGTAAAGGTAAAGATACTTTGTAATGTCTATAAAAGTTGATAAACACCTAAACCTGGTGTTAAAGATTTCAAGTCTCCAAAATCTAGATGATCCAAGTCCAAATGCCATGTGTAGTTATATTGTTGAGTAAATTCTTGGGTATTTGGAATCGTGGTCAAAAATGACCCTATTGGAGCTACCAAATATATTTCTTCAACTTTTAGCTTCTTTAAATCGTTTAGTAACAATTCTACGTATGTGTAGTCACTTCCCATTGCATCTACAACCAAATTCCGAGTGAATTGTGGTATAACATTTGGCTTCTCGTCTGTAGACACAATTATTTCCAATTCTTTCTGCTGCCCAAGAATCCAGGTTGGTGGCGAATACGTTCGCCACCAAATCTGAGCACTTCTGGCTTGGGGTTCTGTAGCTTGAACAAGGCTATCTTGCAGAAATTTGGTATGGAAGTAATCAAGAGCTGGGAGTACCCCTCCTTGGTGCAATACACCCATTAATATTCCTAAGGCTACGTTGAAGATATACCATCCAGCCATAAGCAACGTTACAATTCTAGGAGTGGTACTATCAGTCTTATCAGTCTTATTAGTCTGCTTTGTTTCTTTCATTTCAGAGCTATTTCCATTTCCACTTGGTGCATCATCGATGACTTCCTTCTTCTCATCACTCTTTTTCTTCAGAAACTTCTCCAAGTCAAAGCAACAACACAAAAGTGGGACTATTGGTTCGAGGAAGCGAAGCTCCTGGTGTGGAACAATGGAAAGGAGTGCTAACCCAACCATGGCAGTAAGGAACGGGATCGTTTTCCAATACCTATTCCCACCATAGAATAAAAATATTAACCCGGAGGGCCCAAATAACTGAGGTAAGTTAACCAACAAATGGGTATACCTTGGGTGAAGGCCATGCTGGGCCAAATTGTCAAGTTGGGAGTTATATAACAAGTTATTCAATGGCGTTACCACGTAATTAGATAATTCAAATGGATTTGCTTTCACGATTACCCAAAGTTCGCTCATACTGACTGAATTGTAGCCCAACGTGTCAATCAAAATACAAGCAGAGGAAGTAATGACAAAACCAGCAGCACCGGCCATGGTTAGAGTGAAAATGCTTCCACTTTTCCATATATAATTCATAACAAAGAGACATGGCACAAACGCAAAGCAAAGAAACGTTATTCTATTGAACAAGCCAAACGCTACAACTACGGCAAATTTGCATAATTTCCACATCGAAGGGTGGATTACATTCTGGTTTATCTCCTCTCTCATGTCTTCAGCGTAAAGAACAAGTAGCAACGTCAATACCGTCTCTATGCTGTTACTGAAAGTATGAGTTTGATAAACCCATGATATGTAACTTGTCAGAACAAAAAAAATCCCCTTTATACGTTCTGGCTTGGTTGGCATCACTTTATATATACATGTATCTACGATGATCCAAGAAAGCACAAGGAATTCAAGTCTGGCAAGGTAAAGGATCTGCAATGGCAGCCATTCTAGGTTAAACCATTTGATGAAATAGATAATAGGACCATAGACTATGTACAAAGGGGCAAGACTTCTGGCTGGTGCTTCAGAAGAAAATTCCCATGGTATATTTGTTGCAAAACCTAAGATCATGTTGGTAAGAACTTCGAAACTTTGGAAGTGTTCGTCTGGATGGATATATGAGTTCAGAAGTGCTAGCACGAATCTGAAAGCAATCGATCCAAAGTACACCTGGCGCCAGTTTATCATTACAAAGGCTGGGACTGGTAGGAATGAACTAAAGCAGTGGTCCAAAAAACGTGTACCAAAGAATCGTGTTGGTTGTAAAAAAAATGGCTGTAAAAAATGAATTTAAACGAAAAAAATAAACTAAAATGGCTGCAATCAGCAAACTGCGGCAGGAACATTCTGAAAGGCGGGATGGTTTGAGGACACAACAGAGAGAAGGGGTTTATAATGGATAAATGATTGCTTTGATACTCTGACTATCTGTAGTGAATGGCATATTTGTAGTTAAACTGAAAAAAATTATACATTATTCTACTCTTCTACTCTTCTACTCTTTTTACTCCTTTGCTCTTTTTACTCCTTTGCTCTTTTTCTACAGTATTCATTAATAATAGGAATGTATTAGATAGTTTATATAGCCAGTTATAATAGCAATTGGTTGTAGTTTTAATTAGCAATTAAATAGTAAAATCGTCATATCGTTAAATCGGTTTGATCTATTTTTATTGTTAGATCTTAGTCTTGTTCTGTTTTATTGTTTTGTTTTGTTTTGTTTTTTTAGTAATTTTTGTATAGCCGTTCATATTATTATATCTTTTTCCTTCTTTGTTGAAAATCTAATTTCAATATAGTCTTTTCTTGAAGTCCATCGATGTCCAAGCTAGTTTTACATCCAGCTGATAGATGAACCAGATGGCGTCCATTTAGATTTATATGGACGAACTGGTTTACAATCCATTTCAAACCAAGGATTGCTTGGGAATATTATCCTTAACAAGAAATCCTGCAACTCAACTTCTCTCCAAGTTGCAGCTATTTCATAGTATGGTAGCTCATTGTGGAACCACTCATACATCTTGATCTCCTTCTCCAGTGCTTCATCGTCTGACAGGTCCAATTTATTCATGAAGTTGATCAATTTTAACTCGTCTGCAGAGGCTGGTGTCTCATAATAATTTAAAGACGTTGCCCATTCAATAAGCATTCCTTCTTGTCTGCTCTGATTGGTTTCTTGCTCTGACAAAGAAGTAACTTCTTCAGTCTTTAAAGGATGGTCTGCTGTATTTTCATCTTCTGGTTCAAGATTTTGCTGTTGAAAGGCAATAGTGAAAACATTGGATCCAGAAGTCATACCCGATTCATCGGCAAAACCATTCAAAATACCTTTATCCTTTTCTGAATTTTCAATTTCAAGAGATTCATGTTCATCAATAAGTTCATAACTTCTAGCATTTTCATTGGCTTCTTGATGAATAGCAGCATTAACTAATTCCAGATTGCTTGAAGTGGCACTTGAGTCAATTGAATTCAATTGATTGCCAAGTTGCACATTAGACATATCATCTTGTTTTCCAAATTCTTTCTTCATTGCACCAACATCATCGTCAGTAGCTACATTGTCAAAATCGGCCAGTTCACCAACTTGTTCAACATCAACTTCACCAACAACAACTTCTTCAACTTCAGCAACAACTTCTTCGGCAAAACCTTCTTCAACACAAGCATCAACAACAACATCCCCAGAAACAATATCACTATCTCCATCATCTTCATCAACTAATTCGTCAAGTTCAACTTCTAGTTCTTCAAAAGATTCAATTGGATGAACAATATCAATCTTGGTATTCTTAGAGAACATAACAATCTTTGGATCAAAACGGTCCTTATAACTAGGAACATATCCAATAACCTCCTCTCCTTCAGCCTTTCCACTTCTTCCTTTATTTTTTGCTTCTTCAGCTTCCTCCTCTTCACCTGGGATTTCCAAAATAGTTGGCAACCATCCATTATTGAAACCGTTAATCTTACAATAATTGGTTTCAATTGGTTCCTTAAGTTCCATTGAAGTACTTTCAAGGTTGGAAAGCATTTTAGGGATTTCATTGAGGTTAAATTCAACTTCTTCAGCTAAGTACTCGGTGCCAATCAAGTTCATAGATTCAGAATTAGAAGTGAATTTGGAGTCAATAACATTGTTGTCAGTAACGTTACTGTTTCGTAAATTAACCTTATTTTCTGCTGCTAAAACTAAAGCTTCATTTCCAACAGGAAAGTCGACTTCAGCTTGCAATTTTTGAAAGCAAGTGCTTTCAATTGGGGAAGAGAAAGATGATAATGGTTCATCTTCTACTTCAAATTCCCCCAGAGCGCTACCTAAGAGGGATTCGAAGATTGAGTCCAGTTGACTAAGAATTTTAGTCTCAACTTCAGAAAGCTTGGACTCTGCGGATAATGAGATTGATGATTCTTTAATCAAATCAGCTTTTAATTCAATCAAGAAAGAGCAATCCTCAGTTTTTTCCCATTGGGCTTCCAAGTGGTCGTTAGATCTTCTACCCCTAAAGAAAGAAAATCTTGGACGCTTGGTTTCAAAGTTCTCTTTCTCTTCATTTGAAGAGTGGTGAACGTCGACGTTTTCCTTTTGGGCTTCCAAGGTGTCGTTGGTTCTTCTTCCCCGAAAGAAAGAAAACCGGTGTCGCTTGGGTCCAAAGGTTGCTTCCTCTTCATCTGAAGAGGAGTAAGCTTCAGCATTATCCCATTGGGCCTCCAAATCGTCGTTTGGTTTTCTCCCCCGAAAGAAAGAAAATCTAGGACGTTTTGGTCCGTTGGGACATTTCCCTTGTTCAAAGTCCTTGCGGTCTTTGAAGCCGGAAAAATGCTGAAACAAGGAAGACCTTGACAGGAAGCACTTCTTCACGTTGACTGAAATTGTTTTGGAAAATGAACTAGACATCTTATAAATCAATTTAAGTCCTGGTGTTGTTGGTAATCTAAAATAAATCTCTTTTCCATTTGTTCCAAATTTAAGTCCAAATTGACTGCCACAGATGCAAATTCTGGGGCCACAAACGCAATTCAACTGGATGGATTGTTAAAGGATAAACTCAGTCTAGACCTTAAATTCACTTAGACATTACTTGAATCAATTTTAGTTTATCTTTATTTCATATAAGAACATTTTGGATTTATTATACTACCAAGTAACATGGATGCAAAGTAATGCAAATGAAGCTTTTGGGTCAGCTGTTTTCCCATGTCCTCTATGCGAAATGTAAAACTCACCGTCACATTCTTAATAATTAGAAATAAGAGTTATGATACTTGACGTCTTTAAGTTTAAGTTGACATGATTTTGACGCTTGTAGTTGTTTTCGAAACCTCTCGGCCTTACAAGGACGTTCTATACATGTTATTTTTTTTCGTTATTTCTCAATTCGAGAGCCCGCTTATTACTTCCGCAATTACTTGTCCGAAAAAGGAAACCGTTTTGTGCAGCAATTTCGCACCCATTTGTGGTGCATTAATACCAATTTTGGCGGATATTTGTGGACCTGGCCAGATCTCACTTTTTTAAACTTCTTTACCATCAACTTAATAAAGACTTAGTTTTTAAAGATGCCATTTTCCAAAACTTTCAAGAATGTATTCCATTCTTTTACCGCTCCAACCCTGATCGCCACTTCTAGTGGACGTTTAGGGCTGCTTTTAGCCTCGAAAGACCACTCTATTGGTCATTCTATTAGGTCTAACTTTTCTGTGATCAAGCAGAAATCAAAACAAACTTACTATAAGTTTAAAAATTTGAAGTGTGGTTGAAAACATGCAGCTACTACTCGGTTCGATGATGATGATGATTCATTCAACTGGGGGGGTTCATGGTGATCATGATGAACCAGAGCTGGCTGATGGGTTGTACTCAAATCCAGTACAATCCTTCCAACCACGATTGTGTACAAAGCCAGAATATGGCTTTAAAATGCCAACCAAATCAAACCATGATTTTATGGACCACGCTTCAACCAACAAAATGGTCGAGTGCCCTCTTCAACAGAAGGCACAACATTACTTCAATGTCAAGGACTATGAATCCAACTTGAAATCTGATCTTGCTTGTCATGTTGACAAAGATCAAGACGCTATTGATGATTCAAGTGCTCGGGTCTGCTTTGGATTTGATTCATTTAATTCAACTAACTCACTGGCTCCTATAATCAAGAGACGTAAGTGTTTGCCAATGTTTGCTTATTTGAGTTTTACTCGTGTTGAAATTAAGACTTACCCAAAGTATATCGTCATGAAACCAACTTTATTTGCATTGAAAATGGGCCATTTATTCCCATCTTCTTCTTTGGATCCTTTTCAAAAGTATAATCTTCAATTTGGTCTTTTCCTTTTGGAAACTAGCTTTCCATTATTGTCTTGCATCATCTCTTATCAAACTTTGGCCGAAGCCCAATTATGGTCAAAATGCTTTAAATACCGTGAACTTATCTATGAGCCATTTGATGCTTCCTGGATCCCAACCTTTCAATTCTCAACTTCATCTGAACCTAACCCGGTTTCAATCATTGATGCTAGTGGTCCCGAGGAATCTCTCTTGGTTCAAGATGCTAAAATTGAGTCAACGGAGTTTATTGAACCTATTGGTTTTGGTCCCGTTAAGATAAAGTTTCTTACCGGTCCTTGGAAAGAAGACTCATTCCTGGACCCTGATTGTGAACCTCCTTGAAGAATTTCAGCTCTCTGAAGATGAAGATTATTCTGACGACTATGAATCGTTGTCCGAAATGAAACCGACAGCTGATTTAGATGATTACAGTCCAATTCCAAGAAGCTACTCAATTCTTCCTCTCAACGTCCCATCAATCAAACCAAAACTTCTGGAAAGGTTGACAATAAAAAAGAAAAAAAGGGTTCATTTTGATGATAGGGTTTTCGCTTGTCATTTCGACAGAAAGGCTACATTTGAAATCATTAATGGGGACTATATTTCAAATTACTTACCTGAAGTAACTAAATCCACCCTGTCACCAGTTGAGCCAATTTTAAAGGCTCCTAAAGCGAAATTCACTATTATCGAACCAAAAAAGACGGCCAAAGACGCTGCGTTCGAAACATATGCCTCTATTCAACTTAGGCTTGCTATATTGGAACTAAGAATTAAAAAATTATTAAAATAATAAAAAAGCTAAACAAAAAGCTAAACAAAAAGCTAAACAAAAAGCTAAATAAAAGGCTAATCAAAAACCGAAACAAAAAAGCAAAAGTATATCTAGAACTGTCTCCTTATTTGGAATTAATTTAGTGGGTAAGATTTTACCCTCGGAACATGGACATTTAATGGGCATTATACCCGTAAATCATTTCAATTCTACGAGAATTTATGTGAAAGACTAATATTAATCTTAGCAATATATCTTATAACTTCTAATTAATAGCATCAAATAATAAAAATATAATTAACAGAGTGTAGTATTTCCATTGTACAAGTCTTTAATCTATGAATTATGCTATTATTACACAATAAATTATCTATGTATCCCTTTTTAAATGGCATCAGCTTTCAAAGTTCATTTCCATCTTCTTCGTCTTCGTTGTTTACATCAATTTCAAGATCACTAAATGCATCTGATTCTTCATTATGTTGAGCTTTTTTATTATCTTTTGAAGATCCATTAATTTTAATCTTCCTATATTTACCTTCGTCTTCTTCTTGTTCTTCTTCTTCTATGTCTTCCATTTCTTCAACTTCTAATCCATCTTCAAAGTCATCTTCATCTTCGTAGTCATCGTGCATGTCAACTTCATCGTCGGAGATTTCACCGTTGAAATAGGCGTCTTCAAGTTCTTCGACATACTCTACATCACTTTCATCGTCACTACCATTATCGTAATCATTATCAATGATTTCTTTACGTAATTCCAATTGGTGGTTAAGTAAGCTTAAGCGACCTTGAAGTTCCAACAAACGTGGCAAAACTTCAGCCTTTCTCAGCAAAACAGCATGCAAACTAGATAACTTGGAACTTGTATTTGGAACACTGCTAATAGTGCTTCCATGTATAATGATGATCCATTTTAACCAGTAATTTAATTGATCAAATCTGGTAGCTTGACGAGCTATTCTTTCTGCAAGTCTATCTAAAAAGGTAACAGCTAAGCCTGAGTCAAGTTTAGAGATGGTTTTCTGAATTACTGCTGGGTCTCTGTTTGTAAGTACTGTTTCCAATAGAGAATGGTCGTTACTTTTCAAAGCTTGACTAAGAATAGTAGTTAAAGTACCAGAAGCGTTAGCACCAAGCTTTCTTTTGCTGGTACCTTTCTTTGGTTTACCACTATTTTGGTCAGCTGAAATTTTGGCAAGACGCTCAGCAAGTGATTCTTCTACTTCGTCGTCATCGTCATCTTCTCCTTCATCTGAAGATACATCAACGTTTCTGGTGTTAGAGCCATCGGTAACGATGGCATTACCTTCGTTATAGAGATGTGGAGCAGCTATATCGTGACCGTAGATAGAATGCTTGGTACCGGCTACTTCAGGACGTGCTCTTTCAAGGACAATTTCCAGGTTTATAGCTGGAGTCTTGGATTCATTGAGCCATGCAATTGAGTCGAAGTATGGCAAAACAGCATTTTCAAACCATGTAACCATCAATCTATTACCGTTCACAGTGACCCCGTTGAATTTCAAAACGTCACCGGCTTTCAACTTGGTTGGTCTGGTAAGCTTGATTGAACCATTGGATGAATGGGATTGTAATTGCCTACGTTTTTTTCTACTAGAGGAGCTGGAAGCTGACTTGGAATCACCGAAGACATCGTTGAACACTTCTACAAGGCCCTCTTCGTTGACAGCACATAATACAGTATTCCCAGACCCGTCGGAACCAAACGATATAGCAACCACTGGAGATTGTGCCACAAAAATCAGTTGCACGGTTGGACTACTGGCAGAGTATAAGTTAATGAATCTGTCACCTTTAGCAGCAGTGAAGAATTTACCGATATTAGCCAGATCAGTGTTTGAATTGGATAACGATAAAAGGGAGTGTACTGGGTTTACATGGGCTGGGTATTTGGCAACATCGTAGGTTTTGGGGTCAATAAGATAGACAGATTGGGTAGCAGCCAAGATCTTGATCCCATTATTATCATTATCCCAAATGGTGGATATCTTGGTAGGAGGTTCTTGGTTTTCTTCACCAATTTTCTGTAAGATATCATTCAAGTTGAATCTTTGGACCATCAGGAAAGCTTGAATATTCCATTCGACAATATTGCCAGCAGAGTCACAAGACCAAGCAGAGTTGGATATAGTCAGGTAATGGAAGTCATGGACAGTGGCATTATCTGGAGCAATCAATTCAGCTAAGAGCTCATTGGAAAATGGAGAATAGATTTGAATGGCTCCAGTGATTAAACCTACAGCCAAGTATTCATTTTCTATGGATACGTCTCCTTCAGAGAGAAACCCCCAGTTCAACAGGGAAATCTTGGCTTTTAATGTAAATGCAGAATTTAAAGATGTGCCTGAAGGATTGACAGCTTGGATTCTGACTTTATGGGAGTCGAGTTCCACTACCGCTGAAGCATAGTATTCTCTGCTCAAATCGTATTGAGCTTCTACCAATGGGGACAGCATTTCTTATTTGTTATTCTTTATGTATAATTTATTATTTGTTATTCCTTATTGTTTGGATTGGTTGTATACTTTTTCTTTCTTTTCTCTTCTATGTGATGAGTTAAGAATTCAATAAATCTATAATGATAATTTTGGTTGGTGGGTTTAGCTGGTATTTCTTCTAAACTTTGTATATAAACACCCCCTTTTTATTTGTGGATCAACGTCGATGTTTTATCCTGATGCTTATCACTGGTCTATCCACGTACGTGTATAGGTGTAGAGGTGGTTTGTATGGCTCAGTAGTTGGTGGGCCCCTCCTTCGATGCTCTTCTAAAACTTTTGGCTGCCTGAAAAATCGCAGAAAACAATCTCATCGCCCTGCAGATAAGCGCAAGAGAAGAGCTGAGAAGAACTGAGAAGAGTCAGTGGGAGAGTGGTAGTCTTTTGTTAATATTAATGTGCCCTATCACTATATATGTTTTCACTCCCTGTTTTGTTCAGCTGCTCATTGCTTATATGTGTGGGAGCTTCTGGGGTTTCATTTCTGAGGCTTCATGAGGTGTTTCGCTACTTAGCTTTGGAATTGAACTTCAAAGGGCAGGTATATCTATGTATGCATCTTATATACACATTATAAGCACATCTCATATATAGATGTTATATCTTATTTGTTTGCAAATTTAGGCCAGCTTATTATCCCCCAAACGTACTTTTCATCTAACGGCTCTTCTTAGATTTCACTCTGTTCCATGTCTTCTGTCTTTAGTGCTGTCAGCTTCTCTGCTCTGTCCTATCGCCTTCAGTGGTTCTCTCCGTGATACACGCATTTCACGTGCCCCTCATCGTAGCTCGATGGCGTGTATGCAGGACCTACAAATTACATAAAAGCGATTCATTTCGCCCTCTTTGGAAGGCACTGCAAACGGGCCCCCATTCAACAAAGAACAGGATCCCGAAGTGTAATTTTACTAGAAGAACTATAGTTTAGATTGGTTTGTATTTATAGTACTCTCCAAATCACTGATTTCCTTGAATTTTCATTTGAATACTTTCCTTTTGAATATTTTATCTTAGCTGTTGCTGTGTGTTTAAAAAACAACAAACAACAAACAAGCAAATAAAGAAAACGACAAAAAACAAAACAAGCTAAGCGAATAAGCAGAAGCAAATAGCAGAAGCAAATAAGGAAAACAACAAAACAACAAACAAGGTAATAAGCTAATAGCAGAATCTTATAGGCAGAAGCATATAAGCAAATAAGGAATACCAAAACAACCACATACATCTTATACCATGTCTGACTATCCAGGAGGAAGCGGAAGTGATGAACTTTCACTCCCAAAAGCAACCGTACAGAAGATAATAGGGGAAATTCTTCCTTCAGATATCGCCATAAATAAAGAAGCAAGAGAAGCTATCACCGAATGTAGTATTGAATTTATAATGATGTTATCCACTCAACTGAATGACATTGCCGAAAAGGAAGCCAAAAAGACTATAGCATCTGACCATGTAGTCAAGGCATTGGAAGAACTTGGATTCCAAAATTATTTGAATATAGTTAATAAGATCCTTGATGAACATAAAGAGTTGTTGAAGGGTAAAGAAAAGAAAAATAATAAGTTCCAAAACTCCGGTTTGACTGAAGAAGAATTGTTACGCCAACAAGAGGAGTTATTCAAGAAGTCCAGAGATCGTTTACAAAATTCAGAACATTGATCATCGTGTTAATTCAATCAATGTTGAATTGAATTGAATAGAATTGATGATGGTGATGATGGCGATGATGGCGATGATGGCGATGATGGCGATTAGTACTGTAATATAAAGTCGGGGTGAATATATACATTGACTGCATTGATAGAATTGTACTACAACAGCTTATATTTGGATATTAGAAATATAACCTCACGTGATACTATAGTTTTATTTTAATAGATAATGCAACAAGAAATATAAGTAAGGTAGAGGATAGAGGATAGCTACTGCAACGGTGTCAACGGAATGTAAATCTATTTTGAGTAAATCACGTATAAACATATATAATGCATTGACTCCTTATTCTTGTATGTTATCATATAGATGAACCTATTCTTATACTTCTTACTCTTATTCTTCTCTTATTCTTCTCTTATTCTTCTCTTATTCTTCTCTTATTCTTCTTTATTAACCCCATGCTATCTCGTACAAGATTATAAGGATATTGACACAGATTAACGGGAATCTCATCACCATTCGAATAGCCCCTACAAGCTTCATGATTTGGGTTGTCAAAGTTGGTTCGCCAAACTGTTGGAACTGATTTGGAGACGATGAAAGCCCAATTCTATTCAAAAACCGGTCTTCACTTAGCACCAAAATGGCGTTAAGGCCAAGAACCATGATGTACAATAATTTACCCAATCCAAACATTATAAAATTCTATAAGTGTCTGACTTGTTTTGGTGTCTTTACTTTCGTTATATTAATAAATGACACGGAAATGGGATACAAGATTAGGAGTTCTGTTTCCCAAGTTTTATTTCAATTTTTGCTTTATTTCAATTTTGATATGTTCCCTTTCAATCCAGCTTTTATCTATAAACTGGTTCCTAGAAACTTAAACTAATTCTATCAAAAAGTACTGCCAGCTTTCTAGACAGTTTCCTGAGTGATTCAGGCAATTCGTTTTCATAAATAAAAAAAACCGCCTACCTATTGTCCCACTTGAGGCGCGTGCTCAAGATGGTGTATTTTCAGGCAAGTTTCCCGTATCCAGCATGTGTTTCTGTGGGTTCCAAAATAGGAAGTGTTGTAAATCGAAATCAAAATAAAATAAATGAAATCAAAATGAAATCAAATCAAAATAAAATGAAATCAAAAAATAAATAATCAACTAAACTAAAGCATTAACAGAAAGGAGCTGGTATACCTCAATTATATCCCCACACATAGCATATAAGGTACTGAAAATATCAAAAGAGAGATCATTATCTCCACACATAGTATATAGGATAATAAAAATACACACTTAACACATAGCATACTGAAGATATCCATAGATTTGCAACATGATATCGTCACGTCAAAAGGGAAGAAAGAAGGACTCCATAGAGCAGTTCCTTCTGAGCCAGCAACCGTTTTTGGAACATTCGTTATCACAGCTCCGGTATATGATCCTTATTGAAGGTCTTAGTATTCCTCCAGGGTATGACCAATGTCCGTACCGTAGTGTAGTCTGGCTGATTCTAAGCAGAACTCCACCTATAGAGACATCTACTTATTGCCAATTGTTGGAAAATGTCCCCAAGAAACTTACTAGACAACTTTACGAGAAAATTAAAAATGACACGTTTAGAACTCTTATGAACGATTCTGCATTCCATCTGAAAGTCTCTGAAGAGACATTGGTAAGGATTCTTCTGTTGGTATCATTCACATCCAAGAGACCTGTAGGGTACGTCCAAGGAATGAATGTACTACTTGCACCTATAGCATATTCTTGTTATAAGAGTGAACCACAGGCATATGCTCTTTTCCATCATTTAGTCACCAAGGAAATCCCACTCTATGTGACTCCAAATTTGGACGGCGTACATACTGCTCTTTCTTTAGTAGACGTAGCTTTAAGTTTAATTGACCCTGTCCTTAGTGACTACTTGGATCTGAAATTCTTGAAAGCAGAAATATATGCCTTTCCAAGTGTACTTACTCTCTGTGCTTGTACACCGCTGTTGGGTTCAGTATTGAAACTATGGGATTTCCTTTTCGCCTATGGGACCCATATGAATGTATTGTTCATAGTAGCCCAATTGATCAAAATAAGGTCTGTATTGTTACAGCTGCCTCAGCCGATGAAAGAGTTGCGTAATTTCCCGACTTTAGAAGAAAATGAGATCATTAAACTCAGTCTAAGCTTCATTCCTGAGTTGCCTAAAAACTTCTATTCTTTGATAGCTAGACATGGATACGATTCGAATGTACCATCAGAGTTAAAGCAATTCATTCAGGAAATGAAACGCTGAGCCAAAGATACCTCCTCGAATATATATATACCAGCATTGAACCATAGAAATAGACATAGAAATACCAAATATGTATAATACCCATTTCATCATGTCTTACGACAAATATACAGCATTATTGATCAAATGTAGAAGTTAGTTGTAGAAGTTAGTGATTTCCTTGTTTACTAATTAATAACTATTACATAATCTATCGTTATATATATATGTATTATTATAAAACCCCATTGATATAATCTTCGTGACTATGGAAGGCACAAATGACCGTCTTATCATTATACAGACGACCAGCCAACCCCATAATCGCCTTCAATGCTTGCTGGGAGTCCAGGTACTCGAGGTACACTCTTCCTACACCAGGCTGGAGGTTACTACCGTTAGCTTTATGACGTGGAATTTTAATACTCACCACATCTCCAAACTTACGACATTCTTGTAAGATATCCTGTTGGAAGAAGGTGAATTTTTCATTGTCTTGAAGGTCCTGTGGAGTTACAATGTTTATCAATTGGATAACCTTCAGTTTAGCATGGTTGGTCACATACTCTCCATTAGCCATTGCCTTTAAAGATTCAAAATCGATTGGACAGTTTTCGATCCCTGTTTTACCCAAAATTACACAAGATAAGAATGATTTAAATATCCCATACTCTGGTTTTGCTGACCCCCAAGCGTTAATGGTTTCAAGCATTTTAGCCAAAGCTGAAAGGACAGAGAAAGTATTGTTTTTATGTTTCTTGGGGTCAAAATAATACTCTACAAATGCAATTCCAGTGGATTTCTTGGTCCCGGTTTCCCTGAGTAACTGGAAACTTCTTACTGGAGCTAAAGTTTTCAATTGATCAATAAGTTCGGTCTCTGTCTTGTTTTCATCCACTAAAAGAGTGACTTTCCTTGGGTTATCCACAACTATATCGTTAATATCGTTGTCAAAATTCAGATATGGAGGAAGACATTGTACAACGTACTCTTCTGGTCGTAAGATATCCATGGTAATTGACGAAGAAGCACCGTCACTTCCATAGTCAGGAGTTGAATTATCAAGTAATACTTCTTTACCAGCAAATGCAAGACATATGGTGGCACATACACTATTCTGGAACTGAATTATTAATTTAGGATCATGATCATCTTGTGAATCCTTTTTAAGTCTCTTTTCCACTATGTTATCTAAGCTGGTGTCGTTTATATCTAGAGAAGCTAAGAAACTGTTAAAGAATTTGATTACAGCAAGGTAGTTGATAGTTTTGAAATCAACACCCAGAATCACCAATGTTTTAGCTGATCTAGATTCAAGTGGTTCTATCTTGTATTTCAGTGATATCAGAGCTTTAAGAGAATCACTGGATAATTTCACTTTGATTTGCTCCTCTAAGGCATCCTTATTTACATTGGAAGTTCCTGGGAGAGGGAAAAGACCTGATACTTTAGCCTCCTGGGCCGATACTGCTTCGAATCCGTCTCTTTTCACGCCCCATTTGGAGTTTGAGATCAGTAGTTCTTCGATTGTTTGTACATTACGAAGTGACTGGAGCCTGGCCTTATACTTCTCTATTAATTCAGTTTTTGAAAGGCGGCTGCTACTGCTATCCTTAGAGTGTCTGGATCTTTTGTCGTATCTTTCCAGGTTTTCAGACCTATCATCACGGTCACTTCTATTGCTTCTGTTCCCAGTGGTGCTACGGCCACCATTATCGTTGCTGCTGCTGCTGCTGCTGGAATCTTCTGGGTTTCGTCTTTTCCTGTCGTTTTGGTTTCTCTCTCCATTACTGTTGCTATTACTATGATTATTACTATGGTTATTTTTACTATTGTTTCCAGAGGAGGCTGCTGCTCCTCTGTACTCATCTCTTCCTCTGTATCGGTCGTAGGAATCGTAAGAATCATGCTTATCGTATCTACTGTATCTACTATCTACATTTTTGGAGTATCTGTCTCCTCTGTCACCTCTTTCTCCTCCATTGGTACTGTATCTGTCACCAGTATAGCCATCATTGGCTTCTCCGCCGCCAGTGGAGTAGATATCTCTCTCTCTAGCTCTGAAGCCACTGCCTCCATTGCCAGATCCTTCAGCTCCTCTCAGAGGCAGCCTGCGTGCTTCTAGCGATACATAATCGTTTCCTCTACCAAACAGGTCGTATTTACTACTCCTTTTGTCATCTCTGTTCCAAGAGCTTCTGCCTGCTCCGTTGGCGTATCCACGGGCTTGAGATCCTGATGGATTCGAATGATTTGAAGGCCCGTTATTTCTGTCGTTAAATGACACTTTGGGGCCCTCGTTTTCCAAATTGTATCTGCTATAAGCCGTATTTCGATCGTCACGACCTCGTATGTTCCTTATCCTGGAATCTGGACGAGCATTCAGCCCTCTGTCACCACCATTGTCAGCCATGCTTGGTAGTTGCAAAACTTTCTGAAAGCAAAAATAAAAAATAAAAAAATAAAATAAATCAAAAAAAAAAAGATTCTCTGAAAGCAACATCAAAGTGCACAAAAGGCATAGACACTATGTTAGGATTTTAGATATATTTAATAGACAGATAAGATACTGTTGAGTCGATGATAGCTTGGAATATACAATTTATACAGTTTATATGGACAAAACAGAAGACCGCGAACCAACAATTCTCACTTGATACCCCTACTAGCAACTGTCTAGTATCTAAAGTACCGAGTCCTGTTTACTAGGCTTAGGAACATAAGATTACATCGGTCTATCATCCGCAATATGTTCCAATTATGCCGCACCATATCCTGGGCTAGTTCATTCGGCCGGTGAGTTGTTACACCTTAGCGGATTCCGACTTCCACAGCCACCGACCGGCTGTCTAGATGAAATAACATCTTTTGTGGTGTCTAATGAGCGTGTATTCCTACACTTGAACTTCGTATTCGGTTCATCCTAAGACATTAGCATTTACAACACGAATTGAGTCCGTATGAAAAATAATTATTTCGTGTGCATAAACATATATAAATAACCGAACTTATAAATAACCGAACTTATAAATAACCAAACTTAATCAAAAGATAATAGACATATAATGATTTTATAAAAAATATTCGCTATAAGTGGAATGGTTGCAGTATTTCTAACCGCTGTCATAGATATCGGAGACCTTTCACGGGCGACTTGCATGGTCATCTGTGTGTTAATCGCAACCCCAGGGACCGTTTACAGAAGTTTCAATTATGGAGTAGTCGCAATTTATGGGGCATTTGCTGTAACTATGTTCAGTGTAGTTCATGACACATATATATCATACATAAAATCCGTTGGTACTAGCGTTAGTCAGGCATCAGGTGAAGCGTCAAAGACGTTAATATTGGGATTACTAGGAACTATGTTGGCAGCTATGAATTCTCTAGCTAATACGGCAGGCGAAACACAAAATGAAGCGCATTGTTTATAAGGAGGCAGATAGCTAAATTAGTACTAGTGGAGAGATGTAGATAACTTGCTACATTATACTTATTTTTACTTATTCTTTTTTCTATATTATCAAGTATATAATAATAATGGGAATATCATTCTAACTGTTAAAAGTGATTTTTTGTTGCAGCTTTTCTCTGCATCTTCGTATTTTCAGCTGCTCTTCACTGCTTTCTCTCTAGTATTACTCTATAGGTGTCTTCACTTCTTCTCCTCTTCCTCGTACGTTCGTTCATAACTCATCATGGTAAGAGCCTGCCTTAGCTTCCGCTCTGGCTTCTGCTTTAGCTTCTGCTCTGGCAGTAGCCTTGGCCTTGGCTTTCCCTTTTCCACCCTTGGCCTTGGCCTTAACGTTGGCCTTGGCACTTTTACCATCCTTAGCAGTCAGATATGATTCTTCTACTTCTGTTTCATCTCCTTCTGCTTCTGCCTTACCAGTAGCGTATGCTCCGGATTTGGTGCTTGTAATTGTTTGACTTTTATCTTTAATTTGTTCCTTGCTTTCTTCTTCTTTTTCTTCTGCTTCTGTTACTTCTTCTGCTTCTGCTGCTGCTTCTTCAGCTTTCAACTTGGCCTTTTCTTTTTGCTCTTGCTTCAATTTATCCCTGAACTCTTTCTTACTTCTTCTATCTTCTAACTGAGTAAACTTATTCAAAAGATAGTCAACATGAGCATCGTGGTCTTCTTCAAGTTCACGGAGACCAGTCAAAATATCAACTATGGTTTCAGAAAATTCAGTGTATGCCTTGTAGAGTTCTTCTCTGGTAATCTTGGAAAATTTGGATTCTCCAAGGGAAACATACTTATTAATACTGTCTAAAACCCCCTTGAAAGTTGAAAGAGTTGAGTTTAAGGCGTCAGTTCTGTCAATGCCTCCGTTTTTAATAGCAGTGTTCAACTTAATACGTTCAAATTCTTTCTTGAAGTCAAATCCACCAACTTCATACTTTTCTTTCAAACCATTGATGGCTTCTTCAACTTTTACTAAATTCTTTTCGATAACATCAACCATCTTGCTACCATCTCCGTGAATCTTCTTAATAGTCAGATATGATAAATCATACTTATTCATATCTAAGACTTCATTTAATTCGGATAATTTTTGATCCAATTCAGTAGTTTTCTCTTGAATTTGTTCAATTGTAGCGTCGTCGCTTTCGAATTCAAGCCATTCAATGACTTCGCTTGCAAATGAAGAGATAGCTTCCAAATCTTTAACTCCAGCTGAAGTTAATTCTTCTTCATTTTCTTCAACAAATGAACGCAAGTGGTAGCACTTAGCTTCCAATTCATTCTTAGAAGATTCGATTTGACCACGAAATTCATCTCTAGCTTGCCAGTTGGCGAATTTCTTGAAAATTCTTTCCTTTGCACCACCATTCAATGGCTTAACACGAGCAAAAGTTGGTTTTGGTACAATAACAGCCACCTTCTTACCGGAATTGGTCTTTTTGTTCTTGGTTGCTTTCTTGGACTTGGTATCTGATTTGGTACTGTTGGATGTTTTGTCTTCAAGAACCTTTTGGCCATCTTTAGCGTCAACTTCTGGTTCCAAATATTCTTCGTCCTCTTCATCGACTACAGTTGATTCAGCTTCAGAATCAGCTTCTTCTTCGTCTTCTTCGACAGCTTCATCTGTGTTCTTCTTTAACAAATTCTTGAATAATCCGCCCTTTTCCTTTTCGGTTTCGATACATTCAATGCTTAAACCTTCCAAAGTGAAAAGCTTGTTCTTATCCAAACTGAAAGCACCAATCAAATGCTTTTCTTCGCTTTTCTTACAGGACAATTTTTCCAGCTTAGTATTGATTGAGTTACTTTCAATGGCGTAGGTCTTGAATAAGCTACCATCTTCCAATAACCCAACAGAGAATTCAGAAACGTCAGTAAGACTCTTGCCGACCAAAGCAGACAAATCAACTTTAGTAGAGTTGTCAGTAATGGAACCATGTGGGTATACGATCTTTTCTTCGCCGTTTACTTCGATTTCATAGTTGTGAAATGCCTTGTCAATAACAGTAATATCAGTGGCGGATCCTAAAGTGGATTTCAGCTTGAAACCTAACAAAGTGGTACCTAAAGAACAACTCTCATCGGCATTGACATTCTTGGAAATCATGTCTTCACCCAAAAGTTTGGTTAAATGTTTCAAAACAAAAGGAACTCTAGTTGAGCCACCAGTAAGGATGACAGAGTTGATCAGTTTCATGTTGACGTCACCTTTAGCCAGTAAGATAGGCTTGACGACTCTTTGGCCATAAACTTCGATAAGTTCTTCGAATTGTTCACGAGAAATGGTATACTTAAAATCCATATCATCGTAAAGCAGTTCCAAAGAAACGTGGTATTCAGAGTTGGCAGAAAGAACAAGTTTGGCCTTTTCAGCGGCTTCAAGAAGACGAGCTGATACCTTTGGTGGGATTTGGGCATTTTCAACTTCAAACTTATCGGAGAAAACAGCAGCCAAAACGTTAAAGATTTCAGTGGTGAATAATTGGCCACCTAAGGTTTCATCATACCCAATGCTTTCAATTTCCAAGTTAAGGGCACCGGAGATGGATGGAGAAATGGAGAAAAGAGTGGTCTTGGTGGATCCAGAACCCATATCGTAAATAATGTTATATTGCTTAACTCCTTTAGGGAAATCATCCTTCAGAAGTTTGACATTGTTGACGTAATTGACTGCAACAGCGGTACCTTCATCAAAGAGACCCAAGATGTTGGAATAGTTGGCCAATTGCAAAGTATCCAAGTATGCTTGTCTAGCTTCTTGGGAAACAAAAGGAGGCACGGCAATAGCAACATCTTCAGCAGAAGGCACAGCCATCTTATTTGACTTCAAGTCTATCAAGGCACGCAGCTTAATGTAATTAAGACACATGGCAATGGCTTCTTCCACGGTTAAAAGTTCAACACCAGTGTCAATTTTAAAAGAATTCAATCTGTTCTCGTCGGCAACGATTTTAAACAAGTGTTCTTTCTGGAAATCAGAGACATCATTGATGGATTTCCCCAAGAGACTCTTCAAGTGAACAAGACATGAGTTTGGGAAACGTGTACAAAGAGAACCCATGGCATTACCGTAGACTCTTTCGATGTCATCTTTGAAGTCTGGGTGTTGACGAACAGAGATCCCGGAAAGGTCTTTTCTTTTACCTTCGTTGGTTAGTACCGGTTCAAACAGGGACCCTGGAGCCAAGAGCACGGCTTTGGTGAATTGGTGGCCCAAGTCGATACCGACAATGGCAGCAGTGGCCATTGCTAGCATATATAAGATAAAGAATCTCATACTAGTGGTGGTTTTAATGAATAAGATCTATATATATGTGGTGGCGTTAAATATATCTATATATATATATTTATATTTTATGTGTGTGGTCGTAAATATATACCTATATTTATGGGTGTATGGTTGTTGATATATATTATTCCTAGGTGTAGCGTTCCAAGATAGTGTTCTTAGATATTATTCTTCGATATACCTGTGGTACAATCGATCAAAAAAAGAACAGAAATAGTACAATTGTTCCTGGTAGTAGATCTCTAGACAAAACCAGTTGTAGTTGGTCTGTCCTCTGTTGATTCGAACAAAGTTGTCAGTCAAGGATTAATATTTTTTTAATTTTTTAAATATTTTTTTGGCCCTTTTAGAACGCTTTACTGTATTAAGAAGTTTCCTCTTTTGTTTTGTGGAGTGAAAAATTGCAGCGTCTTATAAAGCAACCCCGTAGAGCAACGTTTGCGTGTCCTGATTACGTGTCGTCTTGGATGGAAATTGAGTCAGCGAGACAGTTGCTTGGAGTGGACAAGTAAATGAGAGGAGAAGAACCCTGAAGAAGCAGGAAGAACGGATCAGAAGCTAGAGAGCGAGACAAGAGAAGCTTAAAGAGTGAGAGACAACGGAAGCCAAAGAGAGACGAAAGTGAAGCTGGAGCGAGACAGACAAGAGAGGAAAGAGTGAGAAGAGGTTCTCCATATAAATGGATGAAATAGAATGGAGAGGAAATTCGGAGGGAATGGAGAGGGTAAAAGAGAATGGAACCAGAAATTGGAAGAACGCTGGTAAATGGTGCAACGGCGTAGTATATCTTTTCCTAAGCTAAATACGGTCAAATTGTATATGATATAAGATAGCTCGATATTTAGAAGCTCCTGTTCTTTCGTATGCTTACTCCGGGGCATTGGATGCTGCTTGGAGTTTCCACTTTCCATTTGGCTAGTTTCACGAACACGTGCGGACTGTCTCAGAAAGTACTCAGAGAGTTATGCTAGCTCTGCCCAGCCTGATCTGTAAACACTCATCACATTCATCTGACACTCATATACACTGATCTACTATGTACCCTATTAAGCACCTTATTTTTTCTTTTTCTTTTTTTTTTCTTTGCTTCTACGTTTATAGCTATGTACTCCCCTTGTGGTAGTGCTTCTGTGGTCACCTTCCTTCTAGTTCGTTCTCTGCTTCTCTGCTGCAGCCGGCCCTTTGCACAGGCAACAGCCGCGTTGAATGCCTTAAAAATCACTGATTGCCTTATAAAAACAAGCGGTCGCCGTGGGCAGCCAAAATCGATGAGCAGCGCGGTAGTCCGCGGCCGTCTATCTAATCTCTGCAGTTTGTCCACTATCTTCCTGTGGACGCTGTCCGGTACTTTGCTGCAGCGAAAGATTGACAGGGTGAGGAGACAGTATATAAGAGGAAGCGACGACGACACAGTGAACGAACGGTCAAGTACCCACTTACCACAAGATATCCCTAAATAAATACGTATATACAGTTAGACGTACATAAGAAATATCTATACATATATATATACAGATACAGATACATATATACAGACAGATACGTCATATAAATACAGTATACATATACCGTTATTTATATACATTACATCACTTGTACTTATACAGAACAAGACTACCAAGCATAGTCTTCTCTTCTCGCTGCACCCTGCCCACAAACGCCAATTGCCTTCTTCGCAAGTCAGCACACGCTAACAAAGCCGTTTCACCCGTTGTTCCACTGCATCACTCATCAGCTCAGCTACCAGAGTATCGCTACTGGAGTATCTATAACATAGCCATAGCCCACAGTCAATAGCTAACCGTACCAAGAGTAAGCACTAACAACCAGTACTAACAATAACTACATACATCCCACTGCTCAGTACTCTTACCCTGTACTGTCTCAGCACAGTAATCCGAACCCCCTAGACCACGCAAAAAATAAAAACTGCTCGCTAAGAAGCGCTTCTTAAAGGGTCATCTCGCACGCAAAAAAATATCTTTTGATTTCATCCCAACGGTTTCAATCGAGTTTGAAAGATAATATATTTCTCTATACCCAAAGGTCGAATCTTAGAATCTTAGAATCTTAGATATTAGTCGAACTTTATTAGTAATACCTTGTTAATAAGTTCTTTCTGAAACTTTTTTACACTAATTATCTTTATTTTTAGATATCGAAAATGGACTCCACTGACGTTGAAGCCTCTAAGATGTACATCCTGTACAACAATATCCACCAATTATGTCAGGAAGCAGCACCAAAGATCAAGGAATTCAAGCCTGATTTAATCATCGCCATCGGTGGTGGTGGATTCATTCCAGCTAGAATGTTAAGAACTTTTTTGAAAGAACCAGGTTGTCCAAATATCAGAATCATGGCCATCATTCTTTCTCTTTATGAAGACATAGGAACCGTTGGATCTCAAGTTGAACAAGTCGGAACCAAAGTTGTAAGAACCCAATGGATCGATTACGCCCAACTGCAAGTCAGCTTGGTCGGTAAAAATATCTTGATTATCGATGAAGTCGATGACACCAGAACCACTTTACACTATGCTGTTTCTGAATTAAAGAAAGACGTTGTAGAACAAGCCAAGGCTCAAGGGGCTGATCCTGCTTCCACCAAATTTGGGATTTTCGTTTTGCACGATAAGGAAAAGCCAAAGAGAGCTGACCTTCCTAAGGAAATCATAGATAACAACTATTTCGCTTGTAGAACTGTTCCTGATGTTTGGATCGCATACCCATGGGAATCCACCGATATCGTTTATCATACCAAGAGGGCCATGGAACAAGATAACGATGTCTTCATCCCATCCACCACCGAATAGGTTAATCATATACTATTCGAATAGGATAATCCAGCTCCTACAATAACTACCACTGCAACTCACCATCTATACGGCAATAATTAAAGGCTATTGGATGTGTATTATATAGATAATAAGTATATATATATGTATATGTATATGTGTATATGCTTTATGTAGACCCATTTATTCCTACTCTTTTTGGTATCATCCATATAGCTGTATGCTAATAGCTGCTGATATCTGAATACTATAGCTAATAGCTATAGTCCTAAAAGCTCTGATGCTAATAGCTGAATGCTATAGCTGTAGGAAATAGCCGCTGATAGCTGATAGATCTATGCTATAGCGTAATGCTAATACCTGGCCTTGCCTTTGTCACCTTATTTCCTTCTAACCCAGGCTATATCCTCCTCTTCGATACAGTTATATACTCTTAATCAATTTCAATCACGTCCGGACTCCTGGAATGGTTTTTAAGCGGCGTGGTCTGTGCATTCTTATCCTTTCTCTTCTTGCTTTGTCTTAACGACTGTCCAGCTCCACTGAACGTATTCTTTGCCCTTGACTCCGCTTCCTCTTTCCCCTCTTCAATTTCTTCGGGTGTTGGCAATTGGACGGGGAAACCGAAAAAAAGCTGGTTAGCCGGTAACCTTAACGGAACCGCCGGGGCATTAGGATCCAAATCATCTATATTTACGTCAACTTTCTGTTTCTCCTCTATCACTTTCTTGTTATTAAGCTTGTTGCCTGATCCATGGAACGTATTGTTGCCCCCGTTACCCTGTGCAACTAAGTTGGCATAATTGATTGATTTTGCCATCGTGGCCGATCCAGCCCCTCTGTTTACACTAGAAGGAGCTATTGGCTTGGCGTTTTGCAGCAGTGATTCCACTTTCTTGGGCGTATATTCAGGCTCAACGTATCCAACAGGAGGAGCAAAATCCGTCTCTAAATCTGTCTCCACAACACATATCCCATGGGTTGGAGATTCAGGTTTCACTTCAAGGACTTTGATCCCATAGATCGAATCATTATAGCTTACCTCTATGATATCGTTGACAGTCAAAGTGGAAAACTTCCTTAAGACATTCTCCAATACAGCTTTCGGGTCAGAAATATCCAAGAAATCGACCGATTGTGGCTCTATCTTGACAAATTTTCCCAAGGGGATGTCACAAGAAGATATCTTGATAAGCAGGCCTGGTTGTAACTCCAACGTTGACATCATCCATTGGGGGACATAGACTCTACCTTCTTCGGCCACAAACTCAAGAACACCACTGTGGGTGGTCTTCATACTGGCTTCGTTTGTCAAAGAAAATAACATGGGGTATCGAATGTGAAGCATGGTAAGTTTATTCAACGCTGACGGTGGTAAGAAGATCTTGCCCCCGAAATTGGAGTCGTCTTTCCTGACATTGTCGGGCATCATTGCCACTGGGTAACATCTGAAATAATCTTCAAATGTTGTGGAAATAGACGGCATTCCAAAGGATGCTCCAAATCCTCCTGATCCAAATCCTGAAAACATGTTTGTAGTTCGATAAACAGCGTCCTATTTCTTGCTGATTTCAATCAATTCTTATATTTTCTTGGTTTTGAAGCCTGTATTAGTGAGGAGGCAAAAAAATGGACTGCAGATAAGCGGCTGCAAAGATTATAGGAGGATACTATTACGTGTGGGGCGGGGCTTCAAACCCAGTGTATAGCCTTGGATAGAGGAGTTTAGATGGAATAGAATGGATAGAATGGTATGTAGGGTAGAGGTTGTGTTATATTATATGGGTATATTTGTATATTTGTATATTTGTATATTTGTATATATTTAGGTATATCTTTGCGTTACTGTATTGGTTTATTTCATATACTTTATTGCTACACCGTGTGGGTTTTGTATGTATTTCTATAGAGGATAAAACAACGTTAGGAAATATCATTTAAATGATACGAATAGCAAAAGAATGGTAATATGGTTTTATAATTTAAAGATAGCAATATGGTTTTGTGAATTTAATGATAGTAATGACGGCTTTTGAGGATTTTAATGATATTTCAAATAATGTTTTGATAGCATATGATAGCTAATGATAGCTTATGACAGCTTATTGTCAGTTCAGATGGAGACAGAAATACTTCATAGAGTCACCCTTGTGTGACGACTTACGGTGTTGGTCTCTGAAATGACGAAGATATCCACTTAATGGCTTGTCCTTGGTAGTTTTGGAACTGTCAGTTTCAATAACGTCAAAGCAAACTGGACATACCACCCCTTTCTTCAACGCTGGATGTGGAATTGTTCTTCTGTTCTTATTACTATTCTTACAAACTTTATAGATCCCATAATGGGTTGGATTTGGAGTTAAGTAGTTATCAGTGTGAACCCCATGCCAAAGTGCTAGATGTTGTGAATAAGTTGAAGTCTTGAAGTTTCTGAAATTGATCTCGGGGCAATATGGACATAACCCACATCTAGTTTCATTTAAAGGTTGCCCTTGCTTATCAATTTCACAGCTAATATATTGTGGTTCATATGGTGCTTTGAGGGAAAACTTTGGATTAACGATGATAATCGTGTCAACCAATGATTTCTGTAAGAGTTCAACGTTTTCACGGATGTATCTTTTACGCTTAATGTTTGCAATATTTTCCGTATCATCTCGAATTAATCTAATAAGCTGGCTATTAACCAACTCTTCAATTGTACAGTAATGGGGCATGGTTGCATTGTTGCATAATGGTCTTTCTTTGTTTTCCGAATAGCTGAGTACACCATCGACCAAGGGGAGATAAAGATTTCTGCTTGAAGCTCCACTGCCAAATTTTCTAACTCTTTTCTTCTTTATTGGGCAATTGAATAAACTATAGGTTCCATTACAATTCAAAGGTAAATCATCGAAAGCGAAACGAGTTGGATTTGGATTTGGGTTTGGAACTGGGTTATGATTTTGATTTTGAATTGGAGTTTGATTTGGAGTTTGGATTGGATTTGGATTTTGAATTGAATTTTGAATTTGTTGAGCTACTTTCTTACCTTGGAGATCATTTGGAAGAATACATAAATCCAATTCCTCTACTTTTGGCTGGCAAGTGGTTGCTGGAAGTTCAATTTCAATTTCAGGATTATACTTGAATAGCATCTCGATATTGATATCCTCGATACCTTTGAATTGCCTAGGAATCTCTTCTAAGTTTTCCTTGGAAGTTGGAGGGTTTGAAATTACCCCTTCGAAAATTGCAGAGGTGCTTACATTCAAACAAAGATTATTCTTTTCTTCAAGAGGCGAATGAACAATCAGCATATTATATGAAAGCATTTGTGGATCCTGGGATTGCAATTCGTATTGGGGTTCGAATTTAATATGAACTGCATTTTCAGGTGGAATTTCAAGGAAATCCAGATAGTCGTCACTTTGATAACTGCTCTTCAATTCGTTCAAATGGCTTGGTGCCAGAGAAATAGTTGGAGCTGGAAATTCTTCAAGATCAAAAACAGAATGGATCGGAGGTTGTGGTGCTTGTTTTTCTACACTTGGATCAGGGACTAGGTTTCCACTTGGGGTGAAATACATGTAGTCCGATTGATCAAAGCCGAACCCGAATTCTTGCAGCATTCCATTTTCTCCTTCTCCCCCATTACCACTACCAATTCGTCCTCCACCGCCACCGCTGCTTACTGCATTTCCAAAGCTGTTTGAGTTGATATCTAAACTGAAGTCAATTTTACTGCTGGCCAATTCTGCCAGTGGAATACTGTGTTGATAGCCAAATGTGTCCATAGCGTTTATCTTAGCAAGATTAATAATTAGATGAATAGAATAGCAAAATATATATTTTCAAAGTAGCTGTTTAAATACTATCCTTGTCCTCCATTCTATAGCCTCCTCTCTTTTATGTTATGGCCTTATAGTATCCCCATTTATGTTGATTGCAAAAACGGTTGCACAAACGGTATTTCTTTTCGCCGAATTAGGTAATTCTCAAAATATCATACCGAAATCCTTAAAAAATATGCCTCGAAGAACACATAGCGAAGGAGTCTGGACTGAGAAAAGAAGGATGGATGGAGGCAGTGCCTGCCATAACAAAAAACGGATATACTCTATATATCTACAGTGCTATTTCACTACTATTATTATTATTTTTGATTTGATTGTATTTATATTCTATACAGAAGATAATACGATAAACTCTATTTGATGTCCCTTTTTAATAGTAGCCACAAGTATTCACTATCATACTATCATACTATCATTGTAGCTTTTCTTTTTGTCAAAATATATCTTAAAATAATACCTTAAATAACGGCTTAAAGCCTTTTTTTGTTTTCTTTTTTAAATCCCTTAAATTCTATTACTATTACTATTACTTTTGCTGTTGTTGTTGTTGTTGTTGTTGTTGTTGGTTGATTTGAATGATCTTTTTCACTGTTTCCAATTGACTCTCTTCCAAGCCTCCAATAATAGCTTCGTATTTACCTGGGTTTTGTTGTAATGAATTAAATTTATTGGCAAACACTTCAAAGATATGGATCTTATCAATAGGAGTTTCTTTGAGTGCTTCCAATTCTGCTTCGTCTGCTTCATAATCATCAACACCAGTGTATGATTCATTATATTCATCATTCTCTTCATCTTCGGTACTTTCTACTCTTTGAGAACTTTCTTTAGCAAGAATATCTTGTCTTGCCTTGATAGCATGTGGTAATACATCCAAATTAGAAATTAATAAATCTGCCAATTCATGGATTGTATCTGGTTGGTTTAAATGGGTAGATAAATCAGCATCTACCAATAATGACAAAAGTGCCAAAATTTGTAACTTACAACCGTATACACTTTGGAAATCTTCGGAATATTTGAACCACAATTGCATGAATCCAGGACAAAATTGACTTTGCTGTAAGAAAGCAAGAGTGGTATTTGGTTCAATATAAAGACAAGCAAAGAAGATTCTTAAGATAGACAAATGGTGTAACATATAACCATCGAAAGCGTTTTGGGATTCCAATTCTTGGAAAACATGGAAAATTTCTGGGAAGAATCTATCCAAAAATGGAATGAAACGGCTATTCAAACACAAGATAATCATTTCTAAAAGTTCAAAGGCACTGTGGGCAAAGACTGGCTCGACATCATCTGCTTTGATAACTTTGAAACAAACACTGATCAAAGCTTGAACTTGAGGTGATTCAATTGACAGTTGAGGGTTAATGAATCCAAAATTGATAATACATTCAAAAAATGGTTGAAATACATCAAAATATTCCAATGCATAAAGTTCAAAGGCATCAATACAAGTTTGGTATAAAGACCACATAATTGAAGAAACAGTTTCAGTAGAGTATACAAGACCGTCCAAAATGTCAACAGCTTCTGGGATGAAAGATACCATGGCATTTTCAAAAATGAATTTGATCATTGGTTCTAAAATAGATTCTAAAGAAGTAGCTACTTGAGGAGCAGCGTTCATAGAAACCACTAAAGTGGAAATTGTACCTAAGATACCACCAGCTTGATTTTCCTTTTCCAGAATCACAGAATTATCATTGTTGGTAAAATCATTGGCACCACCTTGTTGTTCCAAGATTTCTGACGCTATTCTTAAAAATTGTTCACTAAGGTTTGAAGCCAATTGCTTAGCATAAGGCTCCAAATTACGAGCAAATTTTTCAACAAAAGTTTCCATTACCGAAGTTAAGATATCTGATTCCAATTTCTTGGACATTTCAAGTAAAGTTTCCATCAATTGAGGAGCTTGACCAGCCAAATGTTCAGCAACCAAATCTTCATTAACTAAAGTTCTTAAAGCATCAACAGCAGTAAGTTGGATTGGGAGTTGATCTTGAAGTTGGAAACAAGTGACAATAGCTTGGAAGACATCTTGTAAGATTTGAGAGTCTTGATATTTGTGGTTAAATATAGCAATTGTATCACAAGCTCTAGCGGTCAAGAAAGGAGTAGAACGAACTGTTTGTTCACCTAATTCGGGGTAAACAAAGTTATAGATCAATTGATCGACTTTACCACATAAAGGAGAATATTTACGATCTAATTTAAACAGAATTGTAGATAAGATACGGAAGGCACCTTCTACGTTCATGGCAGTGGATAAATCGTTCCTGTTTGATTCAGATCTTGAAGACATGATTTCGTTGACCACGTTGAAAAG
Organism: Kurtzmaniella natalensis; assembly: GCA_030574355.1. Lineage (NCBI taxonomy): Eukaryota > Fungi > Ascomycota > Pichiomycetes > Serinales > Debaryomycetaceae > Kurtzmaniella > Kurtzmaniella natalensis. The sequence continues at coordinate 93,025 of JAJMEV010000038.1, read as the reverse complement.
CAAATCAAAAGATTCTTTAAATTTCTTCAGAATAAGAGCATCAACAAAGCAAATAGAAGCTATATCAGCGGTATTTGTATCTCTATTGATATTGAAATATTGTCTAATATATTCTTCTGGGTCATCTTCGTATAACTCGACACTTTCTTGAGTGGCAGTTAAAGTAGGTAAAATGACATGTCTTATCAAGGCATCCAACTTCTCCTGGATCAACGGCCAAAGAGGAGTCAGAATCAATTCTTTCAAGAACAGAATCATATGGAAAAGAGAGCTATCTGAAATCCAAACCTTGTTATTGGACCATTTTTCAATGATAGTCCAATAAACGTTTAATATTTCAGGGACAAAAGTTTGCATGAAGTTAATAGCAAATTGGCTTTTTAGGTCATCGGTAACTTTACCACCACCGTGACGAACAAGAAGTCTACTAAGGTTACCAAAGCACCATTTCACGGTTTTAATTCTTGGATGTTGATTTCTAGAAGAAATGTCATCTTCTTGAAGAACAGATGGAGGTAAAGGTTTATTGATGATAAGAATATGATATTGACACCATAACCCCAATTTGGCTTGATCTTCTAAGAAGATGGAAGGAAGCAGGAAATAAGTGATATATTTGAAGATTTTTATTATTAAATACATCATTTCATCGTTGACTTGGTTATTAGAATCATCGTTACTTTCGATTAACAGTTGTAATAACAGTTCCAATCCTGGGAATAACTCTCTAGTAATATCTTCAAAGACAGGATTGGAATTGCCACCATCCAAGGTACTCCAACGATAACTTTGAGTATATTGGAAGAGAACTAAAAGCCCCGTATAAACATGGGCAGTATTATTGTTATTATGATCTTGAATTAACAGTTTAATAATTGAAATGATTTCATCCCATTTATCAGCATGGAAAATTTTCTGTAAAGCAGTAAGTAATTGAATTTTCAATTGTGGTGAATTACAAGTGGCAGCCAAAGTACCAATTAATTTCAGTTTAATATCTTTCTTTTCAATACTCAGGATATGGGATTCAGTAGGAGGTCTATCTTCCGGTTCAATCCAATAATGGGTGACTCTATTTTTAAAGAAAATGGCAGCAGAGATTTTAATCCCCAATGATACTCCATCTTCAATGATTAAATCCAAAAGGTAGGCGGTGAACCCTTGATTTTTTTCGAATTCGTGTAATGTTTGTTCACTAGACTTTCTAACTCGAGCATCGGAGTCCAAAGTACCCGCCAACGCCTTGAAAAGGGTATCTTTATCCATTATATTATCGACTTAGAGCAAATCTCTGTTACGTAAAATACCCACTAGGTGTTCAAAAAGAGCCAAAAACAGCCAAAAAGCGCCTAAGAAAATGAAAAAGTGATGAGAAACGTGAGAAACGTGAGAAACGTGAGAAACGTGAGAAGAGAATGAAGAGAATGAAGAAAAGAAAAGAAAAGAGAAACTAGCGAGAAAAGACGAGACATCTTCTCACCATTCTTCTCACTATTGTATACTATACTACTATAATATACTATACTGTATTATACTACTATACTACTATACTACTATACTACTATACTACTATACTACTATACTACTATACTCGACTATACCATATTAGTTCTCTATTCTTTCCCTCTTCTCTCTTCTCTTTTCTCTCTTTTAAACTTCTATCTCTTTCTCTCGTCTCTTACTCTCTATTCTTTCTCTCTTTTATCTCTTCTTCCTCTCTCACCTACTAGCACCTTTCTCTTCGAATCTCTCTCTTATACTTCTCTCTCCTCTTCTCTTCAACTTCTTCCCTTATTCTTCATCTTCCTCTCACTCTTCTTCTTCTCTCTTCTCATCCTTCTATTAATCTTCTCTTCTCACTCTTCATCTTCTTGGATCACCTTCACTACACCCCATCTGCTATGCCAGTCACAGAAATAGGGGACTTTTTGGTTCTATCCGTGGAGTTGCCTGTCTCCGACACTCCTCATTACATCTACTTCAAGAAACATGTCCAGAAAAAGGGCTCTCAACAAGATAATAACCGTTCTCTTTTCTTCTTCAATTTGCCCATCGAAACCAGTACTAAAGTATTCAAAAAATATCTTCAAGCTGTTGCCATCGGTGCCACTTTAGAATCTTTCACTCCTTCTGTGCTTACTGATTCTATTGAATCCACTTGGTTGGACTTGACTCGTTTAACTTCAGATTTGGACCTTCCCCAAAAATTAACTAACGATGATGGGTCCATAAATGTAAACTCTTTCGCTAACGCCACCGCTTCTCTGCTTCCAAAACATTGTGGTGTGGTTTCATTTGTAGATAAACTGGCTTTACTGTTGGCTTTTTCCTCGTTGAAAAAAATCGCTACTTCTGCCACTCCAACTAAATGGCCTCAAGATGATACCCATGGCTCGAAGTATCTTTTACAGAAATATAGAGATTTCGTATTGGATCAAGATAACTTGTCCAATCAAGTTTCCCAGAGTATGGTTGAATTTGATGCTGCTGAACAGAAATCTGCTGAAGAGCTTCAAAAGCAAACTCAACTTGTAGATGAAGACGGGTTTACCCTCGTAGTAGGTTCCCATCGTAAGACCAAGGCTGCCATCATGGGTAAACAAAAGCTTGCTAGTACTGTTGAACTTGATAAGGCTCGTGCTAAGGAGAAGAGTAAAGAAAAGGAAGATTTTTACCGATTCCAATTGAGACAAAAGAAGAAAGACGAAATGAACGATTTGTTAAGAAAGTTCAAAGAGGACCAGGAAAGAGTCAGAATCATGAAGGAAAAGAAAAGATTCCGTCCATATTAATCTTATTAAAATTAATATTATTAATATAATATTATTATTAATAATAGTATTAAAGGTTATTGGAGTTGATTATAGTATAGGAGGTATAGACCGTCTGAGTGTGCATTAATAGAGTAATAATATTTCTCAAGTGAGCTAGAATAAATAGGGAGAGTAATAAATAAATTAGAATTAGTAACTGTAGAAAGAATATTAGAACCAAGAATATTAAAACAAAGAATATTATTTACCACACAGCTATATCATAGTAGTAATAGTACAGAGTGTGGTAGGTGTGAATGTGATTGTGGTAACCGTGTAGTGTGTGAATGAAGGGTTCATGTGAAATAGTAAGTGTGTAACTTCAGTATTAGTGCAATTTTGCCATTTTAGTGACATTTCAGTGCTATTTTAGTGCCACTTTAATGCCATTTCATACCACCTTAATGCTATTACGTTAGTAAGACTTATACCGCTCCAGAAAAAAGCTAGCGTCTATTTTGACACTAATAAAGTGTCTATTGTAATACACTATTCACACTTTAGCTATACATCCTAAAATTACCTTATAGTACTTTCTATTTCTCTTTATACTCTGATCTTCTTCCTTCATCTCGGTGTTGCTGCTTCGCTAATTTGTTCTTTTTTGTCGTCTCTTTCGCGGTAATTCCTCGCTAAGACTAAAAACCTTCTTTCTACCGCAAATTCTGTTTTTCCTAATAAATTATTTGCAACCACTTTCATTCAGGTTTTTTTCTGGTGTTTGGATTTTGTTGCAATTTGTTTGCAATTGAGTTGTCTTGGATGGAAATATGACTAGCACTGAAAATAACGAAGTCGAGAACAACTTGACGAAATACTTGGCTGGTTACATTTCACTGAACTATAACCCTGGTGACAGCTCCTTTGATATCCTTTCAACTATCAGATATGATCCGACTTTGACTGAGCCTGCTGCCACGCTGGCGGTGGAATCTATCACAAGGGGAAACTTCTTCCTTTTCGAAGAACACTTCCATAGACTCGATTACACTTTAAAGTACTTCTTAAAGGGGTCAGTCCCATTTGAAATTACCCCAGATCTTCTTTACAACAAGTTGGTGGAGTCGATCAGGGAGGCAAGTCTCTATTCAGATGTCACTCCAGAAACACCAAAGAAAATCAGACTTCTTGTCAATCTTCTGGGGGAAATAAGAATAGAGCTATACGAAGTAGCACCCAAGGAGAACCTATTGGCAGAATTGGATCTGCTGGTTATTCCTTCTTGGGATGTATATTTGGATACAAAGACCACCTTGCCTTCTCCATTTACCTCTTTCAAAACTACAAACAGACCTCATTATACTGCCGCTAGAGAGAGAATGCTTCTAGGATTGAACCCTGGCCACGAAGAAGTGATTATTTTCAATTCGTTTGGGAAACCCATGGAAGGCTCTATCACTAATATTGCCGTACGGAAAGGGCCATTGAACCAGTGGGTGACCCCACCTTTGATGTGTGGATGTTTATGTGGAGTGATGCGTAATTATTTACTTCGAAAGAACGTCGTTAAAGAGGGGGAATTGGAGAAAGAGGACTTGCAAATAGGAACGGAAGTTTTGTTGTTCAATGGGGTTATGGGGGTGGTAAGAGGTGTCATAAGGAAGCTGCTTTAGTATCTACATTCTGGAGGTACTTTAATTAATAAATATCTCTTCCTTTAATATCTAATTCTAAATAATATGTTTATACATGGATTCTAATCCTTCAACAATTGTTCGATCTCCTTGTCATTGAATCCCATTATGTACAAGATGTCTTGCAATGAATCAGAGTTTAAACAACATGGTGCTTGTTTCTGAACAGTTGGCTTGGCGTGCCAAGCTACCCCGTAACCTGCAGTGGCCATCATTTTCAAGTCATTGGCACCGTCACCTACAGCAACAGCCTTGTTGGTATCAATACCATGCTTGGCGGCGATCTCGGTCAACAATTCAGCCTTCTTATCACCATTTACAATGACCCCAATGGTGGTACCGTCAAGACGGTTCTCAGCATCGGTGGAAAGTTGGTTGGCATATGCGTAGTCCAACTTAAGTTGGTCTTTGACGTACAGAGCCAATGGGATAAATCCCCCGGAACAGACTGCCATGGTGACACCCAATTTCTTTAAGGCTTTAGTCAATTCTCTGGCTCCGTTGGTGATCTTGATTTTATGCTTCAATTCGTCCCAAATAGTGGTGGCATCAATACCTTTAAGTAACGCTACCCGTTCACGTAACAGCTCATTGAAGTCAAGTTCACCGTTCATGGCTCTTTCGGTGATTTCAGCTACTTTGTCTTCGATATCAGCGTAGGCAGCAATAAGTTCAATGACTTCTTGGTAGATAAGGGTGGAGTCCATGTCAAAGACAAAGAGCTTCTTGTCCTTACGGGTATCAGATTTTTGGAAAATAAGGTCATAATCCTTTGGTGTATCTAAAAGAAGTGACTTCACCTTATCTGAGCAAGAAGAAGCAGAAGTAGAAGCGTCTTGTTGGTTGAACTTGACATGGAAATCAAACACTCTTGCGGTAGAGAGTTCATCGATAGAAAGAATCTGCGCTTCAGCTTGAGTCTCTATGAACTTCTTGACTTCAGATATCTGGTCGTCGGTGGCCTTGGACCCCACAGGGATCAAAGTGAAAGTGTACTGTTCTGACACACTGATCATGGCTATTGGGACTGGTATTGAAGAATCTGAAAGGCTGAAAATTTAATAGGAAGAAATAATAAAATAAAATAATAATAAAAAAATAAAATGATTAATTAAAAAAAAATAAAGTGATTCAAAAAATGAACACTAAAAATCTAATAGTAAATCTGATAGTAAATCTGATAGTAAATCTGATAGTAAAATAGATCGTAAAATCTGAATCTGATAGTAGTTAAGCGGTGGGAAACAAACGGAGGTAACTAAGCGCGAAACACTGCGAAACACTGCGAAACACTGCATAGCCGCTGGAGAATGGCTCCTAAAGCTAGAAAGCAGCAAAAGTGTACAGAGACAAATTACATAGAGAAGCAAACTGTGAATGGGCTGCTTGGCATGGCTAGTGGAGAAAATTAATATGTATTTAAGCTAGCGCGTAGATAATAATATATATGCTTCTATAGGTAGGCGATATCACTCTCAATCCATCACTCTACTCCACTCCTCTCTCTATCATCTCCACCACTCAACTCCACCACTCTACTTCATTATTCTGCTCCTTACTCCATCACTCTCAAATACAAGATAGACGCTTGGAGTGTCCCTACTCTTGCTTCGCTGTTTCCGATACAGCATCTCTATGTTCTCTAATAGCAGTAATATATTATATCTATATGTATTATACTTATATTATGCTTAATTCTATATTACGCTTTTCAAGCTTATATTATTCAAGCAGTGGCTACCACTTCTTCTTGCTCCTCTTTGAAGTACCTCAAATCAAACTCACTTAACCCAATTTCTGAGTTCATCTTGGAAAAATTCTCCATGTAGATTTTGTGCTTGGCTTCGGCGATCATGTTCATCTCTTTCCAGTAAACATCGTGAACGTACTCAAAATCCAACATACCATTAAATTCCTTGTCCAACTGTTCCTTTGGCACAAAGTTTTCAAATGGCTGATCGTAAATGGTTTTCAGTCTGGTGTATGGATCAATAAATGGGCCAACTACTTTAAAGAAAGTGTAACCAATCCATGGAATATTGGTGAAAAGACCACGTCCTAATCTTTCTGGGTAATGGTTTTGAAGGATATGTAAAACTTGCTTTGAAATTGAAAGTGATGGGAATTTTGAGGATAATTTCATTTCTGCTGGTGCAGCTTTAAAATCAATTAATAAGGCTAAAGAATCTTGACCTGGAGGCATAAATTGGATCACTCTTTCAAGCATAAACACTAAATGTTGGACTTGTTTAATCGATGGTTTGGTATTTTGGTAACCATTTCTTAAATAGAGACATGGTCTATTATCGTTATCGTAACCTACAATAAGTTGCTTACCAGTGAAGTTTTCTTCTTCAACGAGTTCTGCAGTAATAAGTTTATCCTTATTGGTAATATCTGGGATATTAACAACCCCAAAAGTTCTTCTCCAAACAATGGTTTCTTCTATTCTCTTGATACAATCATTTACTTTCCATTTGGTGGCTCTTAAGTAACGTAAAAAGCATTCTTGTGAAAGCCATGCCTTTTCTTCTTCTAAGATAGGATGGGTTTCAGTATTAGATGATTCGGAACTTATTGGGATATCCTTAGTGATATATTCCTTGAAATATTGTAAGACTTGGTCATATTTCTTTTGTTGATCTGCAGTTAAATCCAAATCTTGACGTTTTAATGGGTTTACCGGTTGGTCAAATGGAGTTTGTCTTTTAATAAGGTTTTGTTTTTGTTGTTGTTGCTTTGTTTTGGTATTAGACTGGGAGCTGACTCCTGAAGATTTCAGGCTCACGGAAGACGCTTCGGAAGCTACGTTAGAGCTATCTTCAGACTTATTATTCTTACGGAAGTAGTTCATGGTTATCGGGGTGGAAGTGTGTTAAATGCGGTAGAAAACTTCAATCCGACTCTTACAGAACAAATATAAGAAGTTTGGGTGTATGGGTGTAGATTCCGGCTGGTTTATCGTTGAGTCCTCTTCCGGGCAAAACTAGAAATGGCGACTGGATCTGGAAAATAAACAGAAACAAATAAAAAAAAAATAGAGGCAACAAAAGAAAAGCAGAGGAAACAAAAGAAAAGTAAAAGTAAGAGAAAAGGGCTAAGTGGCTAGTAAAGAAGAGAGAACAGGACCGTGAAAATTGGGGAAGGTAGTGTGAGTAATAGGAAAGATACGAAGGCAGCTAGCGGAACGAGAAGAACGAGGCAGAGATATACGAGCAGGAGGGGCAAAAAAAATGAAGAGAGAAAGAATGGTGGTCATGATTAAGTCACGGTAGAGATGATGGTATGACGATGTAATATAGGTGTGATACTGGAAACACTCTTGGAAATACTCTTAGATGGCTCTTGTTCCATTTTGGTTCTCTCTATTTTGATTACCTGCTGCATTTCCTAAGCCCATGGAAATGATCCACATTGCATGTACAAAGACCCTAGTAACCATGGAATTCACAGGACTCTCTGATCCACTGAGAGCAAGCGCACCGCGTATCAGTATATCGTATACACTATCTAAATTTGTATACACTGTGTGTAAATTATGTATTATGTACGTATTACCGCAGATAAGCAATATGTAGATACTGGATCGGACAGAGCTTTTAGAATGCCGCCGCGATGAAACACTGACTGGGGACAAGAGCAAGAGACAAGCATGAGCATGATAGATGAGATGAAGTACCTTAATAACATTGGATATCGTGGTATCTTGCTGCAGAGAAGGAGGAGGGGAGAGGACAGTGGGTAAACTTAAATAGAATGCCGGTGAAATGCCGAGGTGGGTGAGCCCAATGGAATATCCATCTAAATTTAACATCTAAATTTAAACTATTGAATCTGTCTACATGAAATTCCTGTAGCCAGTTAAGAAGTGTGGTTCCGTTAAGGTTGAAAGACAGCATAAAACATCAAACTAAGCGTAACTAAGCAAGGCAGAAAAGATCCAGAAACTGGGAAGCTACTGTAGATAATCAAATAAAAGCAGTCTAATTGTGGTTGTACGGCGATGGATTCGATGTTCTCTTTGTAAACTCGTAGCATAGAGCAAGTGTATTTTAGGGGCCATCCACAAGGCTTCAAACAAACACAAGCCTATAATGGACAAATTACAATTCGACTTCATCAGAATTAATGTTCAACTTCATCAACATTAAATATATACTAACATTAACACTAACACTAACATTAACACTAACACTAATACTAACATTAACACTAACACTAGCACTAACATAGACACTAACACTTACATTTACACTTAAACTAACATTGACGCTGACATTGTGTAGTTACAGTAAGATAGATCTCAGTGTGTCGTATTTGTTAGTTTACATGAGCGGAGCCACTAAGTGAACGAGACTAAGCCCGAAGTCTACTGAATACACTGAGGATGTACACCTATCCACCTCTAACTAAACTACTAAATATAAACCTGTAAACCCGTAGGCATGTATGTCTGTAAGACTGTAAGCCAGATGACGGGTATGGTACCTATCAGCACAGTCGCCGTTACTTCCCCTGCTACCTCCCTGTCTCTATGGGTTCCATTCCGAACACCCCCGAACAACGCGCGCGCATTTCACTGTCGATGTTAAACGCCGCCATTGCAAGCCCTTTCCAATTCCAGCACAGCAACGGCGGCGGCTTAGTTTTCCATACTTCCTGGCAGAACTCATTGGCCCAAAGAAGCAATATTGCAAAAATTACAGAGAGGAAACAATAGAGGTCGAATGAAGGATACAAGACCAAAGGGCCACACACCAGTAAATAGAAGAAAAGAAATTTGCCCAGAATGCACAAGAATAGACCCAATTTCTACCCAACTGATATCCACCAAAGTAAAACAATGCCCTTTCTTCTCCTTTACGTTTTCAAATAATTCGAAATATCATTTAAAAAAGTAAAAAAAAATATTTAAATTACAAATAAAAAATAAAAGAAACCAAATACGTCAATTTCATACCACCAAAATTCACTCCTCTTCTGGTTCCCCATATCCCTTGAAGTCGGGTTTTATTTTAATATTTTGATATTTTAATTTTTTTTTTTTTTGGTACCACTGGCACTTGTCTATAACCAACACCACCAGCAACCAATCCACTAGTTGTTCCCAAGATTCTGGTGCCTATTTGCTGACCGTTTAAGTCCCACCCCCTTCCCCCTACCGCCACAAAAATACATTCACGTTTATAACTGGACCTGCTAGTTTGTGTTCCCCCTCCCCCTCCCTCACCCTCCTTGTACAAACTTCCACCGACTCTCCGATTCACCCATTGAATATATTCCAGTATATACAAGTATACAACCATACAAGTATACATATATATATATTTATATATTTATACATATTTAAACGATCTATATAGGTATTCTTTGTGTTTATATATAGATATTTATATAGATATTTATGGATATCTTCCAAGATCCCGTTTCAATTCTCCCTTGATCTGATCCATCTAGCCTGCCTGGGCTGTGCTCATACATACATAAATCATATACACGTGTAGATCATATACACCACATACACCATATATACATAACTGTTTCTAGATCTGAAACTACTACACCATGGGGAAAGATAAGTCGAACAGCACTGCTGATTCGCCTTCTACTCCAGCCCTGGCCCTGGTCCTGGCCCTGGCTGATTCCACATTGACGCCTCCTTCGACGTCAAACACGTCAAAATCGGCTCTGCAAGGCACCCTGAAAAAGAACGGATCCACGCTGCCTGCTTCTACAAAACTGAAGTCGGAGCCTGCTACTGCAGATTCTGATGCATCTGAACCACTCGGATCCACCAAATCCACTGACTCAACCGCTGGTGCCGCCCCTTCTTCTGAATCCAAGAACCAGGCTAAGGAGTCCAATTCTGCTGCTGATTCAACCATTGAATCCACTGCTGATTCAACTGCTGACTCAATTGTTGATTCTACTGCTGCTGCCGATTCGACTGCTGATTCCACCGTTGATTCCACCGCTGCTGATTCCACCGCCGCTGATTCCACCGCCGCTGACTCCACTGCTGACCTGCCACTGCTGCAATCCGTGGCATTGGCCTCGGAAGGTGGAAGGGAAACATCTACCACTGTCATATATATTGGAGACATCCCGAAGTCTGCTACTGAACAGGAAATCATGAATCTTACTGGTCCTGCTATTTCAGTGAAAATGCTCCACGATAAGAATAAACCTGCCTTCAATTATGCCTTTGTTGAATACAGTGACCATGATCTGGCTGATGAAACTCTTAAACGACTTCTAGCCGATGGCCAGATCCAAGGTACTCAACTTAGAGCCAATTGGGCGTATCAACTGGTGGCACAAACTGAAGAAACCTTACAAGTACATCTGATTTTCGTAGGAGACTTATCAGTAGAAATAGATGATGAAGCCCTTCTGAAGGCGTTTGATAAATATTTATCGTTGCAACTGGCACATGTTATGTGGGATATGCAAACTTCCAGACTGAGAGGTTATGGTTTCGTACAATTTGGAAGAATTGAAGACGCTGAAGATGCATTAAAATTGATGAATGGGGCCAAGATTGGCTCTAGAAACGTTCGATGTAATTGGGCTCTGCATAGACCAGCTCTGAAACGTAAAGGTCCCAAACAGCAGCATGGAAATAATAATTATCAGTATTCTAATCAACCAAACTATTCCAATATAGCACCAAACCATCATCACTCAAATAACCAAAATCTTTCAAATCATCAGATTCCAAATCAACATGATTTTGCTGCTGCTGCCGCCGCTGCCGCTCATATTCCAAATCATCATATAGCAGCAGCACATCATATTTCTGGTCAACAAATCTATGGGGCTGTTCCAATAAATAATAGCATGCAACATCATTACACAAATGGAAATAAAAATGGTGGTGGTCCTATGGGTGGAGCACCACCACATGGTGGCTCTCTTTCAATGCCACCATCAGTACCTCCTAATTCTGTTCCTCCTCCAGTTGGAGCCATTGGTGTTGTTCCAAATTCAGTAGATGTAATGAATAATCCAGATATGGTTGCTCCTCCAAGGAACGCTTATTTGAATCAACATCAGGGTAAATACAATCAAGGTATAAGGTCAAATAGAGGTGGACCTCCTGGACCTGGACCTCAAGATCAACTTTCTGTTGTAAACCCAGGAATGGCGATCAGATATGGTATTGCAGGACCCATGATCATGCAACATCCACCGCCCCCTCCCCATGCAAACCCAATGATGCAAGGACAAAATCAAAATCAAAGTCAAACTCAGGAAGATGTCAATTCTGATGAAAATTCCGATAATACTAGTGGTAATGGGAATTCAGAAGGTGGTAGCAATGGTGGGAACAACAATCAAATTGATGGTAATACCGCTATGTTAAACGTTGTACCGCTTCCTGGAGAAATTCCACCGGCAATTCCAATGATGATGCCACCACAACTGTATGATATAGTACTTCATCAAACACCTTCATGGCAAACTACAGTGTACCTTGGAAACATAGCCCATTTCACTCAACTGCAAGACCTTATTCCATTATTACTGAACTTTGGGTTCATTGTGGATTTCAAGTTCCATCCAGATAAAGGATGTGCTTTTGTCAAGTATGATTCCCATGAGAGAGCAGCCATGGCCATAGTACAACTTGTGGGATTTGTAGTCAATGGACGGCCATTGAAATGTGGATGGGGTAAGGATCGAATGCCACCACCATCAATGGTTCAATACAATGGTTATAGGCCATATAGATAACTGGATCCAGTGTTAGGATGGTAATAGGATAAAAATAGAGGATAGATATCATCACCTGTAGATGACTTAAATGTAGATAGATCCTAGATATAGCGTAGTTGTAGTGCTATAGCTTAGATATAGCTCCAATAAATACAAAATCCGCCAATATAATAGTTAAAAAAGTGAGTGTACACAACGAAATGGATATACCAAGGAGTTTAGTTGCAACTGGAAACCGTAAATGATAATAGGTTCCATTCTATTTCTACACTATCTAAACATATTATCATAGATGATGCTGTTGTATGTAGAGCGACTTTTAGTACCAAGTACTACTATTGTCCGATATGGTGTAACGGCTAGCACGGTTCGCTCTCACCGAGCAGACCCGGGTTCGACTCCCGGTATCGGAGATTTTTTTGGCACATCAAACATAAAAGAGATGTAAATTTACATCAATAAAGCTATTTTCAGATGCTGTTTGTATATACTGCTTTTATACTGATTAGGTTTCCAGAGTTCAACATGGATTTGACCTCTTGGTAAACCTGAATGGTAGGGCATCGGTTAGCTAACTATTTTAGCTAATGGAACTTGTATGTGGAGACGGCCTGCATATACACCAAAAAGTTTTCCCGATTCGAAAGCTGCTTGAGAAGAGGCCAAAAAATAAAAAATAATCGAAAATCAAAAAATCAAAAAAATCAAAAAAATCATAAAACAAATTAGCAACGGCGAATAAAGACCACAAATAAGTAGTCTATGATAGACGTTTATTTTGTTGCTTTTATCGTTTTAGTATTTCTGGTGATCCTAGTCAAGTACCAAAGTACTGAGTTAGACTTATATTCAACGAAAACAGGAGGAGTGATAGTTGGGTTTTCCGTGCTACTTATAACATTAATATATTCCTATTTAGCTCATTATAATAAAGGGAATATTGGAATAAATATATCGTCTATAACTGGGATTACCAATACTATAATGAAAAGGTATATAGCTCCTCTGAGAGGAGGTAGAGGTTACTGTGGTAAAACTAGTAGAGAACGTAAATTTGCCATGAAGAATGGTGGAGAATTGGGAGGTATCCAAAATGATGGTAATACATGTTTTATGAATTCTGTCATTCAAGCCATAGCCTCTTCAAGAGAGATCTTAAAATTTGTTGAAAACCAAAATATAAATAGTAACGCGAAAAGTAATGGTGAATTCACTGGTGCCTTGGAAGAATTATTGGTCGGTGTAAACGGGAAGTATGGCCTGGAAGGTAAGGAATTTAGTACCAGGGGCTTGCTTCAAAAAATGCCTAACGGGCCAAAGCAGAATTTCTTTCTGGGTTACAACCAAGAAGACGCTCAGGAATTCTACCAATTGGTGTTTAACTTATTGGAAAAGGAGCAAAAAAGGCAAAATAAGTTGCAAAAGAAGATAAAGAATGAAGCTGATGACACTGCTTCTGCATCTGCATCTGATTCAGAATCTGATTCTAATTCTAATTCTGATCCTAATTCTGAAAAGAAAGACGCTGCATTTAGTCGTGATGAAATACCTGATTTTATCACTGGAAATGAAGATATAGGTCATTTGGGCCCAATTTACGTTCCAGCAGAACAAGTTGACCCTAATAGGGAAGATAAGATCTCTAAATACGTACATCTCGATCTTATGACTCCAGTAGATGGGTTGACCGCTGAAAGAGTAGGATGTTTGGTTTGTGGTGAAAATGGTGGAATCAGATATTCTGTTAACTCTGGTCTTTCTCTTAACCTTCCAAACAAGTCAGTTTATTCTTATGATATAAAGCAATTATTAGATGATTGGATTGCTCCAGAAATTATAGAAGATGTCAATTGTAATAGATGTGGATTGCTTCAAACTTTAGATTTTTTAAGAGAAAAATTGGAAGGTGCTGAAGGTAAACTCAAAGATGTATATGAAATTAGAGTTAACGAGATAGAACTTCAATTAAAGAAACATCAAATTTCTGATGAAGTTTTTGAAAAACTTTCAATCAAGCAAATGATCAAAAAAACCAGGAAACTGAAACAAATCGTATTATCTAGACCACCTCCTTTACTTGCTATGCATATAAATAGATCTGTCTTTGATCCTAGAAGTTATCAAATCGTTAAGAATGGATGTCCTGTAACTTTCCCAGCCGTTCTTGATTTAAATAAATACGTTGCTGGTCCTGATCATATAAACACCGATGCTAGATTACCATTGAAAAATTCAACTGTCAGCACCAATGGAACTGTGAAAGAAGAAGTTGAAGCTCAAACTGAAGCTGAATCTAAAGAAACCAACGGTGAAGTTGTTGAAGCTAAAGAAGTCAATGAAAATGAAACTAACAATAACGAATCCCAGCTTAATTATGAACTTAAGTCTGTGATCTCCCATTATGGTACCCACAACTATGGACATTATATCTGTTACCGTAAATTGCGTGGTACGTGGTGGAGAATCTCTGATGAAAACGTTTATGTAGTAACTGAAGAAGAAGTTATTAACCTGCAAGGTACCTTTATGTTATTCTACGAATACAATAATGGAGAAACTGAAGAGTTGTTGGAATTATCTGACGATGAAAGCGATACTGAGGAAATAATTGATAGTGATGACGCTGACAGTGACAGTAGTGATGATGATGATGACGAAGACGAAGACGAAGACGTAGACGTGGAAGGCAACGAGGCCCAGCGTGCTGGTGACAAAGAAAACCAACAAGAAAACGGAGATAATGGTGACAATGTAGAGCATACCCAACCCATGGAGGAAGATCAAGAGATCGTGCATTCTCAATCTGAGTTGGATGAATACAACGCTGAAGAATCAAGGGCATTTCATATTTAGAGAGTAGTATATTAGAAAGTATACGGAGAAGAGAATAAAATAATATAATGAGAGAAACCAAATTAGTATTAATTGTAGCATTATTAATAGCAGCAGCAGTGGTAGAGTATTAATGGTGGTAGTAGTAGTAGTAGTAGTAGTAGTAGAGCAGAAGTAGCAGTAGCATCACCAACCCCACTGTTTGTGCGGAGGGTATAAGTGAGAGGCCAGAAGAGGCAGAAAGGCTGCGATGCTCATCGGATTTCTTTTAAGATTACATCGGATTTCTTTAAAGCTTACATTGACTGTAGCGATAGTAGAAGATAAGATTAGAAGAATAGAAGAATATGGCTAAAGGAAAGGGGTTGAAAGGAGCTCTTGCGAGACATAATCTCAATGAAGCTTATAAGAAGAAGATTTCACAAAAGGCCAATGCTTCCAAAGAACAAAAGGAGTCGAAACTTCGTTCTATGAAAAGTGGAAATAGAAACTCGACCAAGAAGAACAAGTCCAACCAACAACAATATCTTCAACAGAAAAGCTGTGTACCATTCACAAAAGAAGATAAAGTATTATTAGTTGGAGAAGGAGATTTTTCGTTTGCTAGATCAATTATTGAAGAATCAATGGCAACCCCACAAAACTTGATAGCCACTAGTTATGAATCAAAAGCAGAATTGGAAGCCAAATATCCAAATTTCACCGAGAATTTAGAATTCCTTGAATCCAATAATTGTCAAGTAAGATTTGAAATCGATGCCACTAAGCTTGTAGAAACATTGAAAATAAAGAAGAATTCAACTCATAGAACCATACCACAGATTAATACGATTCTTTTCAATTTCCCTCATACTGGTCATGGAATGAAAGATCAAGATCGTAACATAAGAGAACATCAACTCTTGTTGCAAAGTTTTTTCAAAAATTGTAATATGTTATTTAAAGAGATTTCCAAGATATACAATAAGAACGATCAACTTGCTGGTTACTCGTCAAGCGGGAATAACGCTAATGGGATTAAAAATGGACCTTCTGGTTCTATTATTGTATCATTATTTGAAGGAGAGCCATATCAATCTTGGAATATTAAAATGATTGCAAAAAGTGAAAGCTATTTACTAGAAAAATCTTCACAATTTAGATGGGATCAGTTCCCTACTTACCATCACCGTAGAACTAATTCCATGAAAGATACCACTAAGCCTGCTACTGAAAGAAATGCAAGAATATACAAGTTTACTACGAAAGGAGCTGCTAGAGGGGTAGAAAATAATAATAAATCCAAGGATTTATCTGACGACGAAGGGAATTAAAAAATAAGATTGATGAAATTGGTATATAATATCTATTTCATCGACAAATATGCAATATTAAAACCCTAATTACTTGTACATTGCATATTGATCTTGCTTATTATGATGCATCTAACCTATTTTAAACGATAATCTACCAATGAATGTTTCTAATTGTGTGATTTTTGAAAGTAAATCAATAGTATTAGAGTTTTATTGTGTGAAAACTTATGCATCGAGTGGGGGATACATAATAGAGCCCCCAGTGCATGGCAGGAAAAAACAAATCAAATTGGCATTCATATATCACTTTACATATCATAAATATCACCTACATATCAAATATATATTACATAATATCGAGTTCTATTACTGATGAAATATATGTACGAATCGTTCTATGTCAACTAGGAATCATAGCATTCTGTGTAATCTAGACATCATGGGCTGATGCTTTTGTCACATTCCTTTGATGCATGCAGTGAAAGAATATAGTAATGTGTTACAGGCCAAAAGCGAACCTCGATGAAGGGACCTGCCTTACCTAAAAAGTTTTCTACAAAATACAGGTAGTAAGCGAAGCAGCATCAATAAGTTCGATCAAAGAGGTGTTGTGGAAAATGCAACACAGAATGCAACTTACCAGATGCAACATCAGACGCAACCCTGTGAAACACTAATAAGAGTTGCAAGTATAAGATGAGAATACTCATTGACAAGTAATAAAGTAGAAAAAAAAATATTACCTACCGAGATGACATATTGATCGGCAAAAGAGTTGCTTCAAAGGGTAAAGAAGAGAACATCATTTACATAAAAATATTGGAACAAGTGTGGTCAAATGAATGGAACGGCGCTGTTCCTTAGTTATTTTCGTCCTCCATGCAAATCACTTTAAGGTTTGGGATCCGAAATATCCATAATGTTCAAGGTTCAAGCTACAAATATCTACCAGTAAGATGTGTTAATATCTGAATGAGATTGTAAAATAAAAATTGTGAAAATTATAAAAGTAACCCGCAGAAGATGCTTTTTTTGTTCACATTGGTGGGACAAGCAAAACAAGCATGGACAAATAATGAAGCAATATACATTGTGGTGGTAAGTTTTTAGTATTGAAAAAAATGTAATTGAATATTGCCTGGTCTGGTATTCTTTTACCTTCTCCTGTGAAATTCGGAAATTTCCTTTTTGACAGCTACAAAAATTCCTTTTCAAAACACATTCCAATCGAATTCTTCAATGGAATGCTGCAAGCACAGTGTGTTAAAAAGAATAGGACTTCCAAAAACACAATTTAAATTAAATTAAAATATTTAATCAATTGTATGAATATATGAAATTAACTATATTAAATTAATTATATTAAATTAAAGTATATATTATCGAAGGTATTAAAATATGCAAAAGAAATAAAAATTCTTTATTGTTTTGTTGGAGAAAAATAACTAATTCTTCATCTTTCTTTATGGAAGATAAGCATATGGCATGCTTATTCAAATATAAATATTCAATAGCTCGATATAAAATTAAATAAATACGAAAATATTAGAACTTTCCATCTTATACATACAATGATTTCATAGAAGGCCCAATTAATATGTCTATAATATTTCATGTATTGTAGGAGGGTCAGGCTAAAGCCTGCAGAGTAGTATTAGTAGTAGTATATTTACATATATTAAATTTAAATTTTTATGCATTAATTTTTCACATAATAGAATAATTCTACCGAAATTTATAACGAAAACAAAAATGGTTTCAGAAAGCAAAGCACAGAGCAGTAAATTTTTGCCTCGTCATATAGGAATGTAGTTAATTAGGAATAAAAGTTATATAGTACAATTTCAAATGAAGAATTATTTAAACGATTTTAGTAATTATATTTTAATTTTAATAATTTCATTTAAAATAAATATGCCCCCATATATTATAATTTAGACTGCACATGATATTGCCTTTCTTTGAACTAAAACAAGACTAACTTAGTTTTTCATATGCTAAATACTGTGCTGCCTTCTGACATCATATTTCTATTCCATCATAAACTTGTTGTAGGTGTAAAATAAAAATAAAAAAGTTTGTAATTTTTATAAAATTAAATAAATACGTAAAAAATAGAACAAAGATCAATAGAAGGCATTAACATTGAGGATGAAATTTATATGTGGTAAAGACATTACTTGGCGTCTTGCTAAGTCATGGACAACTTTTTTAGCAGTAAGCCTCTTTTATTTTTTAGCCAAAATCAATTATCGTCACTCCGCGATGTTCGTATTTTCTTTGTTGAAAGTTTTTGTTAATGTGCTTTTAATTGTAATACAACTTCAAATTGCTATTGTTCTCTCGAAGACCGATAAAATTATTTTAAAAAACATAATTTTGGAGATCAAAGCAAAATATAAGAAATATGGGAAAATAATTTTTTATTCATAGTTGATTTGCACGACAAAAGATAGAATTGCGATATCAAGTATTATGATAATCGTCGTAAAATATTATTTACTCCACTTCTATTTTCCCAGAAATTTTGATTAGAGAAGGGAAAAAAATCAAATCAAAAGTTAGAGTTGCGTTAAAATGAGTGCACAATTACAGAATCTGCTTTGTACATCACCAGAAATCTCATAAAAAAAATAATATTTACGTTATATATTCAAAATGGAAATATTAATAATATTTTTATAGTTATCGTTGTTAATAGACCTTCTGCCTAGCAATTTTCTATTGTTTCTTCTTCTTTCAATTTCACAGACCAGTCAACCAGTTGGCATAGTAATGTAAATGATAGTGCCTGGCCCGAATTTCTTTTTGTTCTTTGACAATAGTCTACTTTTCTTAGAATTCCTTTTAAATCCGTTTTGGAAGTTCTTTCCTTCAACTATGGTAAACGCTTTATTCCTGTGATTTCGTTGATAATGAAAAAAAATAATAAAAGATTTGTTATTATTTATTTATCGTTTTTTTTTTATCTGTGTTCTATTTTATTGATCTAAATTCAAATGACTTACTAGTTTTTTTTTTTCTTTATTTTCCTCTTAATATCTCTTTCAAGGAAATCCAAAAGTAATATTGACGTCTATAACCATTTACCTTCCTTAATCTTTTATTTCCATACCAAACTTTTGGTCTCCCTTTGGTCACAATATTTAAGTGGATCTAGCGTTGAATTAATTAGTCTAAATTCCACGTATTTTATTTATTATTGTTTTAAAAGTGTCTTTTTAACGGTTCTTGATGTGGTAACATGCATTTATTGTAACGTCAACATGCCTCTTCTTAGTTTTTTATTCTTTACATGCGATGCGCAATCCTATTCTATTTTATTGTCTTTGTTGGTGGTCTTCTATCTTACATCTATAGTATATGTTTTACTTTATTCCAGTAGGAAAGGAGTCACAACACCTATTGGTGATATGCGTTCGAATGCACTTATTACTGCTAGCTGATCATATTTCTTTGAAATTAAACACAATTTACCGTTATTTCCTATTTAGGTTGGTTAAAAATATTTGAGTTTCTATTGGAAGGCTCGAGTTTGCATTAGCTTGCTTTCTGGTCCTCCGTTATTCATTTAATACCACTTTTAATTCTTTTTCATACCTTCATCTACATTTTATTTTTTTTTCATGAAATAGAGAACAAGCAAATGAAACAAAATAAGCCTGTGAACAAAACGTTGCTTATATTAGATATTACGTATGTTAGATATTGCTTATATTAGATATTATTGTTTATATTGGATACTATTTGTATTACATATTGTTTATACTAGACATTGTTTACATCTTACTGGGATGGAATTTATCCAAAGTCATCGAAGCGCTAGTGATATTTTAATCTTGGTAGACAAACAAAATAAAAAATAAAAATAAGCTAATATCGAAAAAAAATTGGCTCAACAATTTGATCTCCATAAAGAAGCTTAAAATCAAAGCTATCTCAAATTAAGAGTAAACCAAATGAGATCATGATCATACAGCATTGGGAAAATCTGATGTCACTACTGCAACACACAATTAGGAGGGCTTATCCATCGGTCATCGACCCGTGTCTTCCAAGAGGAAAAAAAATATGTTCTTACCAAATCCAGCTTAAATTTGTACAACTTTAGGAAATTATGTAAAATACAAAATAAAAAAAAACATGAGCAGCATGCTCTTAATAATTAACATTTTTTTTTTCTAATTTGTCTTCGACGATGTGGAAAAAAAGAGACAGAGAGAGAGAGAAGAATATTCGTCTATAGTTGTAATACTTGTTGGATAGAATGAAAATAAGAGAGTAACTCTACATATTGAGGGGGGCTAATAGAATGCATCATCTCCAATAGTAGGCAAGGAAAAGTATCACTTGTGCGTCCAATATACTATAGAATACAATAAGCGTTTATGACATGAATTCCTCATGAAGGCACCTCATTTTAATGTACTAGGTAATGTATAAGTTATAAATATTGCGTTAGAGTATATTTGGCATAAAACTTCGTTTCATTTTTATGCTATATTATGCATTTGATTATTGAACTAAACTGCAATAGAAAAAAATAAAAGGTAACATTGATTTAGTCTCAAATATTATTATTATTTTATTTAAATCTTAAGAACAACTATTTAGAACAATATAACAACTTCCTTCGTTCACTGGAAAGATAAGCCTCATGTTACAGCACTGTTTATACTTCTTTTTTATTTTTTGGGTACTTTAAAATTAGCGCTAATTAACTAATCATTTGCCGAACCCAGTTCCCTATTTCAGAACATGATAATCTCTTTTATATAAAATAACTTATTTATGAAAATAAAAATAAAAATAAAATACTTTCTAAACTTAATTGAATCCTTTTTGTCTTTTTATTTTTTGTTTGCTCTTTAGCCCTCCCCATTGTTCTTGTTATTTACTTCCTTTTCCTTTTTCCTTTCTTTACTTTTACGGCTTAGACTGTGCTTTCCTGTTTCTTTTTTTTCTTTTTCTGCTGATGTAACTATTGTCAACAATCTGTTTGGAATTTTCTCCAGTTTTGTTTCTTTCTACTTTCTCCTAGTTAACGCCATATTTTCTGTACTAAATATCGTTCTGACCTTCTAATTTATATATTTTATTTATTGCTCTTTGCCTTTTTGCTTTTTGCTTTTTGCATTTTGCCTTTTGCTTCTTGCTTCTTGCTTTTTTGCGTTTTTACCTTTTTACGTTCCCATCACAAGCCATTTTTTTACAAAATTCTTTCCTTCGGCTATCAGAAAAAATAATTATTATTTGCAATATATAACAATGCAAACGCTTAAAAATAAAATAATAATAATACAAAAAATACTTATAATATGGAAATATAAAATAAAATATAGCGGTACACCAACCCCCACTTCTATTTCATCATAAGCTAAATTTTTTTCGTCTGCATTTTTTTTTTTGTTAAATATGTATATATTATTTAACAGTAGGTTCATATTACATCTACATTCATATATATTTATCGATATAGATCTATATGTATGTATATATATATATATGTATACACACCATTAGATGTATAAATTTACATATACATTTTTTTACCTCGAAGTAATCAATACATAGTACCCTCTTATCTAATACTATCCCCACCCACCCCTTTCCACTCCATCCACATCTGTTCTTCGTCCTACCAACACACGATCGAACATCCCAGTCATAAACACATACATGGTTGTTGATTAAAAAGCTTCTCCCATTTTGTGATTCAAAGGCATTTGATAGTTTAGAAAAGGTTACAACCACGGATTAAGTTTTTCTGTGTGCAAAAAAAAAAGTACAAGCTCTCGAAAATTCCCACCCAGAAAAATACGACATTTTTTTAAATATTTAAAATATTCTAGTTATTTTCGTTATATTATTTATATTATCAAAATCTTTTTTTTATTTGAAAAAAAGTCCACACAACACACTCACCCCCTCCTTCCCTCCCATCACCCGCCACCAACCAAATTTCATTACCTTGTTTTTTTATTATATTTACGAAGATATCTAAGGTATTCATCGTCGATTGTATTATCTATTTACCCCCAATTTACCCAACCTCGTCCGCCCCCCGTTGAAATAGAAAAAACCGTTCTGCAATTTTTCTTCTCTAAAAATTGTTGATCAACTATTTTTTTTTGTTTTAAATTTGACGGGAAAAAAAATTTTATAGCCTAGAAGATGACTGAATCTCTTTTTGATGCCAATGAAGACCATTCAACTGATCAACTTCAATCCCAAACCCAACCTCAACCTCAAGGTTCTTCTGCTCAACTTCAAAGTCAACCTCAACCTCAATCCCAAAGTCAAACTTTCCCTTCTCTTGAAGAAAATGCTCTGGCTTTAATAAACTACCGTGTTTTGGTTCTGGCTAAAGAAGCTGGTGCTCTTATCGGACAGAATGGCCAAGTGATTAATTCTATACGAGAACATACTAATACTAAGGCTGGGATTTCTAAATTAGTTCCTGGTTCTCATGAACGTATTTTGACTGTTCTGGGAACTTTAGATAACGCAGCTAAAGCTCTTTCCTTATTTGCTCAAGCTCTTTGTAATACTGAAACTGATACTAATTATGTTTATTTCCCTTTAAAGCAACTTCTGACCATTCCAAATATCCCGGGCAAGTCAACTGTTTTAAGATTACTTATTCTGAACAATCAAATGGGGACTTTAATTGGTTTTAAAGGTGCAAGAATTCAACAAATTCAAGCTCAATTCCATGTTTCTATGATTGCTTCGAAACTGTTCTTACCACAACTGACTGAAAGATTGGTTGAATTACAAGGTTCTGTTGATGATCTTTATGAACTGTTAAGAATAATACTGAGATGTTTGAATGAAGATTTCCTGCTGATCGTTGGAACTACTTATTATACTCCAAGATCTCGTAAAGTTTTCTCCCCATCTCTTACAAATTCTGGAGGAGGTTACGTCGGTGCTTCTTCTTCAACTTCAAGTGGCTCATTAACTGGGGGTTCAAGTTTGAATTATCCTTCTAGCGCTTCTACTGGTTCTGGGGGTTTGTCTTCGGGTACTACGGGTTCGGCTGGTTCTGGCTCTGTTTCCACCTCTACTAATTCTGGATCAAATCCTTCACCTTTCAACATAGGTGGTTCATCATCCACCGGTTCTTCACAACAATTACCTGGAAGTGGTGGAAATAATAGTGGTAATACAGCAGTACCTGGTGGTCGTTTTTTCACTGAAAAAATCTCCTTCCAGAATCTGATCGTTGGGGCACTTATCGGGAAAAATGGACTGAGAATTCAAGGGGTTCGGAAAGTCCTGGGTGCAATTATTGATATTCTGGAAGAAGTTGAAGGTGAAGATGAACGTGTTTTCACTCTTCAAGGTTCTCAACAATCAATTGCAAAGGCAAAAGGTTTATTATATCACAATTTAGAAAAAGAAGAAGCCAGACGACAATTGGCAGATCAGGATCATTGATTTGAATTCTTAATCTCTTATCTCTTATCTTACAATCTCCATTCCCATTTTGATATCCACACACAAAATCAAATAACTACTTCATAATTTCATCAAAATCATCATTATCAACCGTCATTATCATCAGCATCGTCATCATTATAATCAATATGGCTATTGTCTTTCATATTTGTTTAACCAACAATAGCTTTAATCATCATCATCATCGCAATTAAAAATAATCTAAATTATTCATCATCATTTGATAACATCGTTATTATCGTTATCGTTATTCGTTATATTAGTACCAAAAGTATCGTATCATTTTACCATCATGGGTCGTCACTCCACTTTATTGGCATCCACTATAACTCCTCCTGTACCAAAATTGAATGTATATTTTCAAGTATTCATTAATTAAACATCACCATCATTTTTATCATAATTATCATGAAAATCAATATGAAGTATCAGTTCTTATATCTCCATTCAAAAACACCGATTCATTATTCAAAAATTCGCCAATTCAACAATTTAACAAGGCATCTAGTTAGGTAGACTTCAAAATCTTTCTTAACATTTTCCGTAGTTGGGGTATCTTTAATGAGTTCAAATTTGGTTTATAATGCTGCCTTTGATTGTACATACTTCAAGAATATTGAAGCTGTTTAATCAATTGATAGGAACCTTCTTGAAAATTAGCCAGTATTTCTTTGGGAAAATATCGATATAACTTATTCATCATCATCATCATCATCATCATCTCCTTAATTTAATTATTATCCATTGTCATCCGCGTCATTTGTCAACATTTTCGTGGCATCTGTAACTCCATTATCAAGCACAACACTGTAATTATCGAAATAATCACATCATCATCATCATTACTATTATTAATACCATTATCATCATCATCATCAAAAACAACATCGTCATCATCATCATCATCATCAAAAACAACACCGTCATCATTATCATCACCATCATCACCATCATCATCATCATCATCATCATCATCACCATCATCATCATTCATCATCATCATCATCATTCATCTTTATCATCTTCATTTAAATATAATATTACTTTTGCTAATCAAAGTTAGATACGATTGTATCTACAAAAGTAGATTTCCTGGTCTTCACGGTCATTCTTGTATAACCACCATAATATCAAAATTGACCATTGTTTTTAATTATCATCGTCATCATCATCATCATTTTTGTCATCGACAGCGTCATCACTTACATCTTCATCATAATTATCATAGAAGGTAATCTCACTTTGAAACAAAAATAGTTTAAATCCATTTTCCAAAAGATATGGCTCTTTACTTTCATAAGTAATATTAACAGCTATTTGGTTGAAATTTGACAACTTTTGATTGTAGTCTCAATAAGAGATTATATGAAATGCAATTGGAAGCTTCAATCGGAAATAAAGCCAACCCGATAAAACAAAAACAACCCACCCATTTTTTCGATTGAAAAATAGCTTTTGATTTGTATTGAAGTTTTTTTGGTTTTTTCTTTCAATACAAAGCCTTACGATATAGATTTTTAACTCTCCTAAAAAATTTATAAATAGGTTGCTTTAAATAGCATTTATTTATAACCTATATCTAACGGCTTGTTTAAAAAATGACCTTTTGGATTGTTTCGTGAATATATCTTCAATTGTCTAGTTTGAGTGGATTCATATCCATTTCAATACCTATTCATTTGAACTATTTCCTCTGAAATCCTTGTATTCCTAGCAAAACGACCTAATCGTTTATACTAAAGTATTATTGTAATATATGTTGGTTCCTTTACAATTTTTTGTAGTATTCTAAATTATTTGATAGACTTCAACTTTTAAACAATCACATTTTGGGTATGTATAAGGAGAACAAAATTATAGATATCAAAACACAAAATAAGATAAAGCAAAAGATTCTTCCTCTAAAGGGAGTCTTACTTGTACTGGTATTCTAAAGCACCAAGCATCTCCATTTCATATAAGGTAATGGGGTAAACGCCTGTTCTACCCCATTTATCTATTCCTAATAACATAACGCCAGTACAAAGAACTTCCAGGTGGATAAGTTGGATTGACACAGAGTGTCGGTAATTGATTGCAGAATCCTTTGTGAACATTTGCTCTTTGCTCTTTAATAAAATTGAAGACAACAGTTTGTTGTAACTTAATCTTAGGCTCGAGATATCAGTGTAATTATTTCTCTAAATCATCGATGTGTTCTTTGGCTGAACTAACTTCCAAAGATCAAGGTATCACCTGATCTTTGATAAATGCCATTAGCATGTTAAGTTTATTTCTTATTGAATTCGGGTGTTTCTCATTCTTCACAAAACTCCAAAGTTTTCGTCTTCACAGTATCAACTCTATATGTTTTGATATTCTATCAAATATCTATCGTATCTGGTTTAAGGTTTTTTAAAGCTCGTATCTTCAGCAGCCTCCTGATGTTTTAAATAAAATTAAATTGATTTGTCGAAGAAATCAATATTGAAATATTTAATAGATTTTAATGGAACCAAAACTTTCATTTGAAGTTCTAGGTCATCTTTCAAAGGTCAGACAAAGATTTAAAGGGTATATTTCGTCATTAATCAACTTGTAGAATGGGACTTGGGGATCATTTGAACTTACAACATTAATCATTTTCAAGAATGCTTGCTGTATTTGTCTAAAAACATACGCTTATTGGTTCTTAAAGGACTCGTTGATCAAATTAGAATTAACTATGACTTCAAGAATTCTCTATGAATACTTCTTGTTTATCATTTGTTCAATACAAATTACACTGAATATTCTAATTCTGTGATTCATTGGTATACTCAAGAGAAGTTTCAGACCTCTTTTATCTTTTGCTTAAGGTCTTAAATATAAGTCAAATGTAAATTTGCAAAATTGAAGTAATCTTGCATTGCTTGAACTGACATGTTTGACTTATCTGGGGGTATATTCTAATCAAATCGGTAGTGGAAATTATTTCCAAAACAGCATCAACTAGAAGGAAACTTAGCAAAGTCATTAATACATCACTTTGATATATAACCTAAATCCAATTAATGACAGAGGTTAAAAAGCGAAATGAATTTATTTTGGTATTATTAATAAATTCAGTAATCACCAAGTCAAATTGATCAAAGTTGGCTTTATAACTTAATTTATAAAAAGGTTGTGACTTAAGAAGCCTTTGTACAAAAGAAATCCTACCTAGAAGGTTGGTTTAAGGACAGTAGGCATTCTAGGTATATTATTTAATTTAAATAATAAACTAAATATATTTAACCTACCCCTCTGGATCACAATGGTGTATAGTTTTTAGAAATAAACATACATTTAGATATAGTAGTTAACACATATCTTGAATATTTCTAGATACAATGACCTTTATAACAAATATCGTTAAATTTATTTTTAGAATTTTCTAATAAAATATCAATCCAAAATAATCTTCTCCATATGGGGATATTATGTCAAATATATATCTGTCCTGATTTAAGTGGTGTCACCTGGCAGAATCAGAATAAAATTTATAGGAATCAAGCGGTTCAAGTATTTTTGCTTTTAGACTAACAAAAAATAAAATACTAAAAAATAATATTTCAGCTGTAGAAAGTTACATTAAAAAGGAATTAAACAAAAATTACTTAATACATAAAGTTAGAAAATAATTATAATTAAAAAATAATTGATTATTTATTTAGACAGGGCAAACCGAAACCTTGCCTCAGGGCGATTAAGATGGGGCAGGAGGAGGAGGGGAGCAGGATGAGGGCGGAAACGTTATGAGTTTTTTTAGCATAACGGTAAATATTAGTTGGAGAGGGGTTGTATGTTGTATTTCCAAAGTTTATGATATCAATGAGGTTACAGCTTTCTGGATCATACTTTTTTTTTCACATTAATTTTTGATCCAATAGTTTATGTACTTTATTTTTTTGAGTCTTAATGGTCTTTTCTGTTTCTTTTGTTTTATTTTATTTTCTATCTCTCGGGTCGAATTATTATTCTGATAAAGGAAGCAGACATTTTTAATATGAAAATATATGTGGTATCCTTATACGCATACGGGTTTGTCCCTCTAGAAAATTGTTAACCATTATGTACTATACCGATCATCTAATTTTAACAAAAAAAATATGGATACTTCTCCTCTTCATTTTTTTTTTCACTTTTTCTCGTTTTTTTCAAAAAGAATTGATTTTGTTTGATCTTAATTATTTGACTTTCTGTATTCTTTGCTCTAGAGTTCATGTTTTAAACTTTTAACTTTAGGGTCATGGTGATTAACTAGTTGCGATTACATTTCTTTACAGACTCATACATGTTTTTTTCTTAATTTTCATCTCGTATTTTGTTTTGGTATCTAGATTTATTACCCACATGTCTTGTGATTAAGATTGCTGATATCTGATTCCAGCAGATATTTCGCATGCATGAATGGACACTCAAAATGTATGCATGGACATATGTAAGTGAGGATAATTTTTATATTCAAATAAATTCAGAATTTGTCTATGTCCTCATATTATAAATAAATATTAACGTTTTAAATACAGTTTCATGATTAAATAGGTATTGAAAAATTTATTGCCAGCTTCAGTTTTATTTTTATGTATGAAATATGTATGTACGGATTATGTAAGTCTTAATACAGCGTCATATGTGCAAGCAGATGTAAGGCTTCTGAGTTTTTATCTTTAACTTTTCCTCTTTTGCACTGTGCTGGAAAACTGTGCTATAGGTGACAATAAACATTTCGATCTCTGGTTTCATATTTTGAAAAGGGTAATACAAACATTGAATCCCCAAAACTAAAAAAGTATAGGGCTGTTTTCAATTGGTCATAACCTGGAGTAGTTAAGTTACAGGGGTTGTATAGACAACAATTTGTTAAAAAAATATCTTCATATAGGGAGGGACTGTAATGCATGCATTCTATTTGGGAAAGTAAAATGGACAAGAAAGGGTGATTTCGAATGATTTGATTTGATTCCAATTTGAACTAATTTGATTTGGTTTTATTTGCTTCGGATCGAATTATCTCTTTTAGCTTGAATTGCTTTTAGTGATCTGAGTTATTTTGTTGCTTGTTTATTTTTTTTATATGTATACAATTGGTAATATTTTTTCTTGAGCCGTTTATACATCAACGAAAATTATCGAGGAAGTGTGGAGCTTCCATATCGGAAATAAAATTTGGATTCGGATTGTTTTCTTTTTGATTCAGGGTTTGTGTAAAATTAATTTGACTACAGGTAGCAAGGTAAAATGTATTTTAGTATACTCGGAACTGCGTTAAATATTAAGCTTTCATTCAACTTCTTTGACTTGGCTCATATTTATCTGGAGTTAACCATATGATTCATTTATCTCCAAAAGGGGTCGAGTCTCCCCTCATTCTTATTTTATCTCCATTATTGTTCTGTTGTTATTGAGATACATATTTACTTAGCTCTTAATTCATTTTTGCATGATGTAAAGTTGCTACCCTAATGTGCTCGCAAATTTCAAATTTCCAACCTAAACTAATAAGGATGGGGCGACAAATGAATTGCAAACGCAGGCGCAATTAAGGTACGCGAGAATTTTTAATGTATTGCTTTGTTATTATTGAGATCGGTACTGAGATCTTTGTAACCAGGGAAGGAGTTTTATTTTGATGTTTCCTACTAGCAGTTCTCGTCGGACGTCAATGCAAGTCACATTTTCCTCGCATATACACTGAAATAATTAATCTTACTAGGAGGGTAGCCTATAACGGGTGTGTTACCGACATCAAATGTTTCCGCTAAGATTAATGTCAATTCAGAAGCGAGATTCAAGCATTTCCACTGCATTTGCCTTAAGAGTAAAAATAAAAAAGAAAATTTTTCAAAGAGAGTAAATAAGAGAAAAATTAGCATAAAAATTGGCGTCAAAATTAGAGCTAAAATTGACATCTACAGGCATCAAAAATACTGATAAATAGTCGATGGTATCGAAACCATAGTATTATAACCATATAAATAACAAATTTTTTCTTTACTGACTGGTTACCTAACGCCAAAGGTGTATCACCAGGCTCTACATGCGTTGTGTTGACTGAAACGAAGAAAGAAAAAAAAGATACTGTTGCCCCAATACAGAATATGAAACCTATAGATTCGAATATTCTTTCATGTAAGAAATGGATTTTAAAGAAATATTAAAGAATTTCACAACAAGTGAAAATACAAACCCCTTTTCTAATTGCATAAACAAAACTGTATGGTACTTCTTGTCACCTATGTTTTCGCATATGGTGTTTCAAGGGTGCATGAATTGGCATATCAACGTAGCCTCTGGAAAAAAAATATTGGTGCTTGATTTGATCTTATTGGTAGAGGGTGGATCCAATATTTTGGACTACTTTCGTTTTCGCAATTCTAGTTTAGTTTCAGTTTCAGCATTGATTTCTAAACATCCGAATTAAGTATTTTTATTTTTTTAAGTTTACGTTCCCCATTATTGCCTCTGATTACAGTATTAAAGCTTGTATGTCTCTGGACGTCTTCTTTTTTTTGAAGAATTTATTCTCATAATTTTCACCGCTGATTATAGTATTCAGCTGCGTTGTAACAACTTCTAACTTGACCCCTAAAATCCGGGGTGTTGTGAAAAAACCTATGCTTAGGAAATTTTGTAAACTCCTATTACACATTCACGCATGCGTCACCGTAAATGTATGTCGGCCGTTTGGTCTATTCAAAAATGGATTGAACAATATACTACTAATAAAAAAAACATAACAATAAATTCGATCCGTACATGGAAAATATTAGCGAAACCAGCGAGATCAATAAGATCGATAATAATATTTTATCGTTGTATTACAATAACACTAAAAATAGTTTTTTGAAAAATAACAATAATCACATGGAAGTTTGAATCCTCAGACATCAATTTCTATAAGATTAAAAATCTACGTGAGATGATTTTAAATACCTTCTCTGGCTTGTCTCTACTTAGTAGGTTTCTACTTTCAGCCAAGTTGTTCAACTGGTCAAAACTTGTGATCGAGGCAGATAAAAAATACTCGAATAAAATTATGTGCAAGGCAGTTTTTCACATAACTCGGCATGAAAGAAGGGTCCACAAAGACTAATAAGCGACTTTAATTCCCATTTTAGGTTAGATAAACGTTTCAAAACCTAATCATAAGGGGAGAATTATGGGCTATTAGAAACATATGCTAATGCAACCGTAAAGTCAAATTTGTATGCTATAGTGAATTTTCATTATTGAAAAGTTTCATTGGAGAGAAGAAAGCGTTCTAGACCACTGGTGGGTAATTTCATGAAGAGAGAAGACGAAGTAGAAGAAGAAAATATCGAAGTATACCATTTGATCTATAAAGATAAGGGCTTGAACTTAAATCAGGAGACGAAATCATTAATAACAATTCAACTCAACAATTTCAGTTGCAGTATTTAATTTTTTTGAAAAAAATTTGATAAAATTTTCACTACTCTTCTAGTTTCTTCTTTCCATGGATAGAAGCTAGGGTGCTTTACATTCTCTAGTATGCATACTCGTAATAGAACATATATCCGATAACCCATATGTATATATGCTGCTACTTCGAGCTTCTTCATCTATGTATATTTTTAGCTTTTATGCTGCATCATAGAAGGAATCTCGTAAGATTATTTAACCCCTTGTGCATACTTATAGTGATAACACCGATTCATTTTGCTGATTAGCATCTTGATTCACCTAGGCTGGAAATTTTCAGTTCAGGTTTTATTTTTTTCACTTCCAGCTTTAAGTCATAACTTGCTTGTGGAAACCATTTGATCTTTTGTGATTAGACGTATTCATCAGATGGTACATGAAAGGATAAGCATAGCACACAAACGTAGGATACATGAAAAGCAAACATAGTACACAAATAAGGTACACAAATAGAGTACACAGAGTACAAACAGAGCAAGAACATCAGGACACCAGAACCCAAGCAACACAAATGCAGCAAATAGAGTACACAGACAGAAGCGAAGTACAAATACAGCAAGGACATCAGGACACCAAGATCACCATCAGCATGAGCACAAAGAACATGGCACATGGTAGCAGAAAGCTAATAGTGGCCATTGGTATCCCGATATCCATCGTATTTTTTTATTATTTCTACTACTATTCTAATATTTCTCTAAATATCTTACCTGTTATACTAATATTTGAGGTTGTTATGGTTCTTTACTTATTTCTAAGGTGGATGTTCAAGCTAATTCCATAATAGGATGATATTACTTTCAAAATTTAAAATTTTCTACAATTTTTCTTGGTAACCATTAATTCTTCACTTCATCATGCTAGATTTACTTGCAATGAATAGTTTATTTTCTTAGATAACACTACAATATTGTGTTGTATTATATTCTAAATTGTTTTACATGTATTTACGGTTCTTTGTTGAACTATATGCTCTTTTGTCTTCTACCATTCACTTGAAGTGCCTACTTTTTCAACCAACTGCTCAAGAAATTTCTTATCTTCTTCGTCAAATCCATTCAATGTTAAGCAATCAATATCAAGCAACGCAACAAATTTGCCATTTTTATCTATGAAAGGAACCACAATTTCACTTTTAGTCTCTCCATCACAAGCAATATGGCCAGGGAATTTTTCAACATCTGGTACTACTTGGGTTTCTAAAGTTGCAGCGGCAGTACCACAAACACCTTTATTGAAGGGTATTTCTTGACATGCTACTTTACCTTGGAAAGGTCCAAGAATAAGACTTGATTCTTTTTTAGGGTCTAAAACATAAAATCCAGCCCAATTGACTTTAACGCCAAGAGAATGGTATGCATGCCATATAAGCAGCAGACAGTTGGATAAGTTGGCTACCCAGTTGGTGGTATCCAGAGACAAAGCATCATACAGTTCGATAACGCTTTCTAAGGCTTCTTTCTTGGTCAAACCTTCTTGGTAGCTGGAGTATTCGGCGTGGTGTACCATTGTGGATAATTTGTGTGTTTGGAGGTGTAAGATAATGATTCTTGGTGGGTAGAATAATTCAGCCTTATGAGGAAGTATAACTATGTGGGTGGTAATTGAACAAAGAGCCTCAACGATGATATATCAAAGTTACGTTTAGACTCAACGAAGATATTATAAAGGAACGGAAAGTTCTAAAACGTCTAAAAGATATGTCAGATGGTGACCGTTGGATGGAAAAAAGTATTTGTAATCACAAATGAAAATTCAAACGAAAAGTCGGCTAGTGTAAGCAGGCGAAAATCACGATGGAGCGGCTAAGTAGCGGGATTTGATTACACTCGTTATCACGAAAAAATAAAAGGGACTAAAAGATGCGAAGAGCTATGGCTATGGCTTTTCCGAGACACGCAAGGACAGGGTAAGAAGAGAGCTGCTACGCTTTCCAAATATCACCAATTGAATAGTATGACAGATAATAATTGAAAGAAGTCTGTGTTATATATAAATTTCCTCTTTTTGTAATTACTTTTTTTTTTCCTATTCCAGCCACTGTGGATTCCAGTCTGTGATTTTCGGCTCAGTTTTAGCGGCTTTCTTATTTTCGACATTTTACTTCGGCTTTCCTTCCCAGTTTCTTTTGATAGCCCCTCCTCCTGACGTAATCCCAAGTCCGCTAACTATTGAACCCCGGATTAGCCACAATTGAGAGGATAATCTGGACAGTGTAAACGGCAACTAATGAGTGGCTTTGACGCTTTTCTAGAGCATAGAGGGGTCAAAAAGGTGAGTAGAACTGGCATTGGGGGTAATGGGGTTCGACCTCGCTTGGCCCACCTGGCTGATCTCTTGCTTCAAGACCTCATTGGAAGAGAAGCCAATCGCTTACGGAATGAGGATGATCCCGATGAGTTTTATAGAATCATCGAAGAAGAAATGGAAGGCTTAAATGTAGAACGGAATCAACTTGATGACGATGATGACAACGATGATGATGATAATGATTTCGTTAATGGCAATGACTCTGACTCTTTAAACGAAAATGAATCTGAGAACGAGCTGATAAGCATAGGTAGAGCAAGTGGTGAAGTGATAGGATCAGAAACCCAACCTGGGGTGCATGTAGGAGAAGGATATCTGGCCAGAATTCCTGTTCAAGAAGTTCTGGATAATCTGGATGTAGTAGAAGAAGATGACGAAGACGAAGATGTTAGTGACGTTAGTGATGATGAAGCAATACTCCGTGCATCCCCAACAATCCTTACTTTTGATGAGAGCTGTGATTACGTGGCTTCTGATTCTTTCAGAGCTCGAAGAATGTCTCGAGGTCCAGGAGAAGATCCTCAAAGACCTTTTACTGGTCAAAAACAGGCTTCTAATAAGGAAGGTCTCCCTCGATCTGTGCAAGAGGCATATCGTGATTGGGAATTCCATGACTCGACTACCAAAGACGAAATTGAAGGAAATGGAGGAGTCTATGATCCGTTTAGGCCCGATTTAACTGCTGTAGATTCTTCTGATCCTTTCACCATGCTGAGGTTGGCTCCTGCTGCCAAATTCAGAGACTCGTTACGCCTAAAACATATTGGCCTCCGTAAGTTGAAACGCTTGGAGAACACCCGTAAGTATAAAAATAACTTGAGTGTAGTTTTAGATAGATATTTGGTCACCTGTTCTGGCTCTGAAGTATTATTTTATGAATTCGATAAGCTACATATGCCACTGAGGTTACCAATGTTGGTGTTTGATACTAGACCCGATTTCACAGAGAATAGAGCCCGCTTAGCGTCAACTTGGCCCCATTTTCCCCATACTATAAACTATGCAAAAGTTGATAAATTTTGTGGAGATACAGTACTTAGTATATGTGCCGATGACAGCTTAGTGTATATATACAAAGAAGAAACTATTCTTTCACATATTAAAAAAGCCACAGAAGAGAGACAGTCGGTTAAAAATCGTTCTGAAACTTCTACACAAACACAAAGACATAGAAATACCAATTTTAATCCTTCTAATATCCCGTTAGAAAGCGAATTTGAAGAAGGTGACGTAGAAATTTTAGAACAAGAAGAACATTTCAGCGATTTGGATGAAAGTGAGGAAGAACAACAACGACAAGAAGAAGAAGAAGAAGAAGAAGAAGACGAAGATGATGAAGACACCTACATTAATAATTCTTTTCGTAGATATAAAGTCAAGGCGGATTATTCTGTTAGAACAGGGTTTTCTTGTTGGGGTATTGACTTTCTTGACAATATGATGATTACGCTGGACAATGGTCAAAGTTTGGTATTATTTGTTTTTTCTGGTACTTTCTTTACTCACGTTCAAACCTTTCAATTGCTCCACAATATTCCTGAGGTGAAAATAACAAGGCTAGTTAAATGGGATGAAAAAAATGAAGCTTCATCATCCTCAATAAATACAGATGGATTACTTAACTCATTTAACATATATAACTTAAAAGTAGCATGTACATCAGTGCTGGGTGAATTAATAGAGTTCCGATTTGATTTTCAAGTATTCGAGGGCCCATTAAATCTTTGTGATGCAGAATATTTCAAAGATAGATCTATAAAAGTAGGTGATGGTATTAATGAACCCTATACTGTTTGTGAAGAAGGATTGGTTGACTCGGATGTTTTCCAAAATTATTTTTTCCTCACACCGTATGTTACCCTGAGAGTACTTTTAGCAAGCGACTGCTGGACAGTCAAACCTATTTTAGCACGCTATTTTAAAGAGGTTCAGTCTATAAGAGCTATGACAGGAGACCCCTGGATTGACGAAGAAGCTGAGACTGATTCAATTTTGGCGGAATCTAAGATTTTAGATGAACCTGGAAATCCAAAATTGAGCTCTGATCTTGGTATTGCAGCAGAATTACAGTTTTTTGAAACCCCTGTTCTCCATTTTGGTGGACCTACATCCGAAGATGAGAGTCCTTTTGATAATGGACAATTGAGTACTATAGATGATACTTACAGGAGAATTAAAAAGATCTTAGTTCGAAAGCAAAATGATATAATTAGCAGGAAGAAAGAAACAGAAGAACAAGCGGAAAAAGTGTTTTTGGCTGTTTCGACGTCTACAAGATTGGGGCTCTTTGCATCAGGACTGTTACTTTGCCTTGGGGCTACTACAAAAGTTTTTGACGTTCCCATTCCTTTTAACGATGAATCTCAATATCTGAATCGTATTCTGATATCTATAATTCTTGAAGATTTGCAATGTTGGATTGCTTTAACCCAACAAGGATTAATAACCATCATGCGTTTATGTCAACATCGAGGGCTTTATGGGATGAGACAGGAACATTTATTTCCAAACGCTCTTAGTTTAGCATTGGGTTTTAATGGGTATCGTACAATCACAGGATTGGCTGCAAGGAATATATCAGTTGCAGAATATCTACCACGATACTTACTTTATGTTACTTATCTGGATGGTATAGTATTAACCTATGAGATTAAGATGGAACAAGGCGGGGCCTTAGACATTGATCTCTTTTAGGAGGAGAAGGCGTTGAATAGGACTTTCAAACGAATATATATATATACTATATACATTATATACATTATAATCAAAAAGACTCAACAGAATAATAGTAGGTGGTAATTATATGTAAATGCTGTTTCTGCAAATACATAGTATTTTAATTTTTGCTTTTTTTTCAATTTCTAACAACATAATTGATATTTGAAATAGTCTATGTAAAACTGACTTTTACTTGAAAAAAAGCGGTTCAAACTAATTTCCCCATTACCTATGTACAACAAGATGAAATTACCAAGGTATTTCAGAAAGTCCACATAATCCCTCTTCATATTCACCTTAATAACTACTGGTCGGTGTTTAGCTACCGCTATTATAGACACAGAACATCCGTACACCCACCCCGTACACCCATCCTGCATGTACAAGCCCAAAACACCACTTTTATGGTATTTTTTGGTTTTTTTTTTTTGTTTGTTTTTGTTATTATTGATAGTGCTACAAGGGTTGCCAGAAAGCTTTTCTTCGACTACACCCAACAGCTTCGGTTTATTGTGAAATTATCCCCGTAGTCACATGGACCTTTTGCATCTAGGCCAGCAGGCCAGAAGGACCGGATTGAAAGCACCCAATAACATAAGAAGAGATGAACATGACATGGAAGATATAAACGCGTTTTTTGAAGATGAAGATGAAGATGAAGAAGGAGATAATGATACCAGCAATAACAGTGATTTTAAGAATAACAAAACTAATAATAAGAATAATAGAAGTAACCGTAATAATAATAATAATAATGATGACGATGATGATGATGCAAAATACTCCCTGAACTTGCGATCAAGCTCTAAACATAACTTTGCCTCTTCTTCTGCTTCCTTGTCTGGATCTAGAGGAACAGAGGCTAGATCACGGTCCAGTGGCGTCAGTGGAAGTCATAGAAACAACAGTAGGAAATCGGATTTCAACAATGTAGCACGAAAGATCGACTTTAATGAAGCCGACGAAGATGCAGACTTGTTTGTACTATCACCAATTCTGCTAGGATCGAAATCGGAAGCTATCACTTCCGGCAGTGGCAATAGTTCCAACCGTAAGAATAAGAAGTCGCCTCTTAGACTGCCACTCCCAGAGAGAACAGAAAGAGAGCAGGATTTCGAAATCGATGCAGATATCGATGCCAGCCTATCACCCATAGAAGTTCCAACCTACGACAGCCAAATTAGTAATAGTAATAAGAAACAAAATAGGAATAAAATAGGTGGGAGTTCGTCTGCTGCTGCTTCCTTGTCTAAAAATATGGCCTTGGGGAAGCCCACTTCCAGAAAACGGAAAATCGTCCCTTCTATTGACCAATTATCTAGCGACAGCGACGAATTTCAAGCAGAAGCTGATAGCGACCGTTCGCCTTCCACACCTCGAAAGTCAGTAATTAAACCAACTGGCAATCCAAGGATCTACACGCCAGCTCTGTCATCATCGTCTGGATCTAGAAACGTATCCAAAGCTAGCAAGGCACGAGGATCTTCAACTACAGCAAACAAGAAGGCACCAGCAAGGGCTAAAAACAAGCTGGCTTCATCAGTCATTAGTAAGAGTAAAATCGCTACTACTGGTGATAAAAACAATAATAATATTAATATTAATAATAGAGCCCAAGAGCCATTATCGGTAATAACAAAACCTCTGCCGTTGCCACTGCCCCCTCCCGATGGTTTAAGGAGATCCAAAAGACAGAGAGTACCACCACTTGCATTCTGGAGAAACGAGAGAATCGTTTATACGAAATCAGGCGAAGACGATTATATAGAAACAGAAAATCTGACCTTGGCTCATGATATTCGAAATATCCCCCTTCAACTGATTAAAGAATATGTAACTATACCGGAAGAAGTGTCCAAAAACAAACTGAAAGGAGGGAATGGATCAAAACTGATACAGCGTAAAGGAAATGGACGCAAACAAATACAGGGCGTAACAACTGATTTTGCTAAATCAGGCTCTTCCACGATACCATCGGACTACGATTACCAGCTGGATCCGGAAATTGAAGGCTCTGAGTGGTATCAAGATAAGCAACTTGAATTGAATGTGTACTCAGAAAATGGGTCAGATAAGAAGAAGAAAAGAGTAGTTGCATTTGCTCCAAATGCAGGCTCTTTTAGAACCCCGGAAAATGATGATCCTACTAAGTTTGAAAATTTCAGATTAGCGACTCTTTTCAGACAAGATGATACATTCACTGCTAGTGGGTTATTGGAATTACCCGCTGAAGGATTGAAAAGTTTCAGAAATACTGGGAAAGTGATCTTCTTTTTCCATGTAGTCAAGGGACTTGTAAATGTCACAATTAACCAAGACTCATTTGTTGTCACCAGAGGGTGTTCATTTGAAATTCCTCGAGGTAATCATTATGGGTTAAAGAATATAGGAACAGGAACTGCAAAATTGTTTTTTGTACAAGTTAGTACAGGAGATGATGCTGTGATAGCCTCTGAAGGAGAATGGAATGATTAAGAAATTTAACGAGCTTTTTCGAAACCACAATTTTCATAGTTAATAGTTAATAGTTAATATCTAATTTGCATTATAATTACATACTATCGACGTAGGCCTTCAATTGGTAGCCCCTTGTTAAACGTATAAGTTATACCTACAGTTATACTTCTACTTATACTACATGTAATACACTCTAACAAGTATCTATTATACAATGCAAATTGATTCTAGCGTTTTCATTTTCTTTTTTAAGTTTAAACTTTTTAACCGATGCCCCAAAAAATATCACCTAGGCTTCAAATTTGTTGATTTCATTAGTTTCACCATCGTAACAAGCAATCATCTTAACCTTGAAAGTGGAAGCAGCAACACCAAATTGCTTCAAAATCAAAGCTTGTCTTACATCTAAAACGTCACCTTCACGACAAACAACGTATGGTTCATTGATGGTAATCTTACCGGCCTTAATCTTAGTTGGAACCTTCAATTTATTTCTTAAAGTTTCTTCTAAAGAATGGGACATTGGAACATCTTCTTCAATTGGAACTTGACCACCTCTAGAATAGACAATACCTTCTGGGATAACAAATTCAATAGGAGACTTAGATTTAGCTCTAGAATAATCAGCCTTAGCGTAAGCTTGGAAATAAGCTTCCACAGTTTCTGGAGTTTCATCAGTGAATAAAAGACCGGAAACACCGTTACATAATTTCAGGACTTTGTGCAAATTATCTTTGTATTCTTCAGCTGGAGTATCACCTAAAGCTTTTTCTAAAACTCTACGCTTACCTAAAAGTAATTTAGATCCAACCCAATCAGATCTAATATCTTGTAATACTGGGGTTCTAACATCATCCAATTGTAAAACCCAGAGATATCTGAAGGTGTCTAAGGCTTCTCTTACTTCATCGAAAATTCTTTCCTTGTTTTCCTTTCCCTTCTTGTCGGTTTGAGCCAACGTCACGAGTCTTGAACGTTTAGATCTAGGCATTGTATAGTTGTTCTAAGATAATAATTGATCAAGTTTTACTTGTAAAGAAATACTGCGATGCTCATCGGAAATTTTTCATCTACAGGAGGAGAGGAGGGACAGTAGGCGAATGTGGGAAATAGTGGATAAAAATGATGGTGGGCCATTGGAGCATAACTGAGAGAAGAACTCGATACTATTTATTTTTTCTTTTTCAGCCTTTCTTTTTTTATTTATTTTTTATTTTTTTTTAAAGAGCCTTTTTGCAACTTCTTACACACTCCAATTGAACTCCAGGTGATACAAGCCTTACTTGGGTTCCTGGTGATTCACAGGATGGTGTAATGGTATGAAGAGTCATATATATTTCCAGGAGAAGGAAATGAATTTTGATTCTCTGAGATCTGTTGAATTCTTTATGAAACTGACAGGAAAAGAGCTCATTTAATACCAAATATGTATCTATAGCATCGGAGGCTGAAGCCAGCGAGAAAAGTGGATGTGGTGTTAAACTTGCAAAACTTGCAAACGTTGCCTTCTTGAAAGAACACTCTTTTTTATCTTTTTTCGCTTTGAACTCTACGACACTGAACCCTTGTTTATCAAACATTGCTCTAACTTTATCTGTTAGAGACTTATCATTTGGTTTGCTTGAATCCATAATAATAGCAGTTTCACCCTTCTCAGTAGATTTATCTTCAATTACTTTTTCACCATCTTTCTCGTGTTGGGATGGTTCATTTTCATCTAAAATGACTTCATTACATTGCTTAGATATTTTGAGGAATAATTTTAAGATATTAATAAAATCTTCAAAGCAGCCAACTAGCATCTCTTGATTCACAAGTATATAAAATCTGATACAATGAATTAATACGACGTGGTTTAAGACATCATTCAATCCATTTAAATTGGAATTCATGATCTTAACGAATCCACTTGGTCTTAGAGCAGTCAATATACTACAACAACATCGAAGCAATGGCTTCACATATTTGAAATTGGATTGCATATCTTTAAATAACTTTGAAATACACATTTCAAAGAAATCGATATTAACTGGCCCATTTATGTGACTGAAGTAGTTGTTAACTAAAGATATCACATCAAGATAATTGTTTCCTGCCTCCAATGGAGAAGTGTAGATTAATATATGTTCTAAAGTGGGCTCAATTTGCTTGATTAAATTGTCCCAACGACGCTGTAGACCACTTGATTCAATCTGATATTCTAACGTGGTAATAATCTGTAAACTCATTATTATTTGACACCTTTCAGTCGGTGAACCCCTGATGTACTTCTTTACTAGAGTACTAGGATTTTCATCTTGGCCAATCAAATACTCAAGAACATCTACACACCCACTGCTTATTTGAACGTATGTGCTAGCTTCATTCATTAGAGAAATTGATCCATATAGGGCGTCAAGATATTCATCAGAGGAAATTGACAGCTTTAAAAATTTTCTTGTGTTCTTTTGATAACTGTAACGTGAAAGTAAATATGGCGAATGTGAACTCAGAAAGCTCGATTGTGAACTAGACTTAACGCTGTTAGACGTTTTGCTAGAATTGGCAGCAATATTAGCGGGCTCAGATTGGCACTTCCTTTCAACACAAACTTGAGCAGGAGTCAGGGTGCCCGGAGTTAAATCCCGGGGTTTGATACAATTTTCAATAGATTTAAAATGATCATTCTCCTTCAATTCAATACCATGTTGCTTATTTATATCAGTTGTAGGCTTTACAAAAGCATCACGGGTTCCAAGTCGATAACGAGAGCCACGAAGTTTACGGTTTACGATGCACACAACTACTTTTATGACAGACAAGCCAGCAACAATAGCCACCCATACAGCAATTAGGTCATAAAATCCAATCAAAAACCCTTTATCCAGCAGCAGAAGTATTGTGATGTTGCCTTCTGTTCTGGTGGGATTGAGGTCTTTGCTTGTGCTGGCGATTTGGAAC
Organism: Kurtzmaniella natalensis; assembly: GCA_030574355.1. Classification (NCBI taxonomy): domain Eukaryota; kingdom Fungi; phylum Ascomycota; class Pichiomycetes; order Serinales; family Debaryomycetaceae; genus Kurtzmaniella; species Kurtzmaniella natalensis. The sequence continues at coordinate 51,397 of JAJMEV010000038.1, read as the reverse complement.
CTCTGTTGGGCAAGATGGATTGGATTTGCAGCCATTCCCTCTCTTGAGGAAAGTCTGGGTCTCATGTCATCACTGGCAAACTTAAACCGTTTTATATTCCTCAAGTGATTGCGAATTGCCCTTACTAGCTTCTCAGCAATGTACCTGAAAATATTCATTGTACTTACTATACACGTAGGCTAACCTTATCCGATGAATCCTTACCTGAAGTTATTGATAGGTGGTTGCAAAAGGGGATTTAAGATAATAAAGTGCGGGTAATTCTCGTGGTCCGCAAAGAGAAAAAATGTGCTGCAAAAAAAATGCAAAATTTTATGCAGCAACTTCTTACACATTTTTCCACTACCACAAATGTAATATTTAAGTAAATTGAAGGACGTATACCTCGTCATAACTTTTGTAGATGTATCCAGAATTTGTTATGGGCGATCATATCTCTTATATTCTCTGTTTCACAGTATTTATCGTTACCAAACAGAAAGCAGTAGCCAATAGAATACCACCAGCAAAATGAAATTACCGCTCTACATGCTATTGATAATATTTCCATCAAGGTCGCTTAAATAGTCATTATTTATTTATTTATTTAGGTTACACAAATCAGTTAAAAATTAATCTTATTCCCTACATTTTTTAATATAATTGGACATTGGACATCATTTCAACTTACCCTTCATATCTAAGAATATTTTAATCGCTGTTTAGCCTCTTCTATATATGTTTGCAATGACATACTTCTGATATCCCTGAATACCCAGAACACGTTGGCCCCATCAACAGCATCTTCCCTTGGATCATACTGGCAATTGATAGTATAAACTTGGATTTTAGCTAAAAGTTGATCTTGATTCTCGTCATCTTGAACATTTGGAGCCTTTTTATACCATTTCAAACATTGTTGAGCCAACTCTAGTTCCATGACTTCGTTAAATGCAAATATTAGTGCCGCCGAATGAGCTTGACAATCTCCAAGGATAGACCATCTGGAGACAAGATCTGTTTTTAATCTGAAGGTGCTCTTGGCCAAACCAGATATAAATCGAAATATTCCTGGTACTGGGAATAAGGAATTCATTTTACCAAAAGGTTCTTTATTCGAGATTAACTGATAATAAAATTCAATTAAAAGAGTATTGTGGAGTCCATGCAATAAAAATGCTTCAGGAGTAGCTAGCAAATCATCCTCAATAACCGAAAACTCCTTGTTTAATTTGGCCGGCCAAAGTAAAATATCGTCTTCAAGTTGAAGTAAATCTAACCGCATCTGATTGTATGATGAACCTCCTTGGGAAATATACAATTTTAGTTTGTAAATAAAATACCCCACAGAAAGGAAATGGTAGCTAAAAAATTCTTCATTTAAACTGCTGAGGTATTTTTGCATAGTGGATAGTATTTCAGGGTTGGTTATTAGTGCTGAGTTTTTATTGAGTAACGTGTAATAGGCATCTACTGTTAAAGCTCCGATTATCAAGTTTGGTGATAAATCAGTACCTCGCTGTCGATATAATTCATTAAAGAGAAGTAATTTATCATAAATGATATCTTTAGGAACTCGTATTCTCAATGGAAGTAAAAAGAAAAATGATAATGCAACGTCTACTAATAAGTCATCAGATCCCTGGTTTAATAGCAAGTCCATCAAAGAGCTCATACTAGAGGAAGAAATCTCCACATTAGAGGAGCATGCTGAGCAAATTTGTAAACATGTCTTACAAAATTCTGTTAAATCTCCCCATTGGACAGAGTCTATACGAACAAATGGGGTATACGGCTCAATTTGATCTCGGTATATCTGGAGAAAGGAGTTACGAATACTAGGACCATTGTCAGAAGTATCACTCACAACCATACCAGGGGATCCTTGATCTGTTGGTGAAATACCCATTATTGGACTCAAATCCGTGAAAATAGAGCTTATGCCGCTTGGAGTTGGAGCTATATCAGTCTTGTGTTGATCTGTACCAATTTGGTTCTCTTGAACTATCTTCTGAAATTGCAGCAGCTTTTCGGCAGCAAGAACGGCTGTATCAGCTATAGATTTTCCTTGAGTACTTCTATTACTTCCTTTAATGCTATTTCTGTGTTTCATGACTACTTCCTTGTGATCAAAAACACAGACTTTGCCACGAGCCTGGCAGTTGTCACATCTCTTCGGGTTATTATTTGAATAACATTTTAGTTTTCGTTTACGACAGAAAACGCATGCTTTTAAAAGCTTGAAGTTCTTAAAACCTTCCCCCTTATCAAAGCTCATCCTTACTCCTGTATTTCCTTAACAGAGCTCAAATTACTATCTCTGAAGTAGTACTTTTTCTTTTGTTGTTGGTGTTGGTTATGGCTATGCTTCTCCGCATTTTTCAATTCTCCTCTAAGCTGTGCAGGTTTTCGGAAATCTCCTGGAATACACGAAGATGGGTCAGTGATTTATTGGGCATATATTGCCGCAGGAGACTACTAGAAAACAAGTATGTGACTACTCAACTACTTAAAACCTAATTGATTTGCTTATTATAAAAATTTTTTATGCTAGCTTTTTCACCAGCTATTTTGTACAAATAATCAGACTAATGAAATAATGAGTAAGGCCCAACATCCTTACCTTTCGCATCTTTACACTAGGGTTTATGGTGACCGTACTTCAACAAAGTGGTCCTATTTTTGAAAATGTTGAGTTATCATGACTAATATTACATTCTATAAAGGTACCTTAGTTTTTCTATCATACGATTTTTTAATTATTCCTAAACTCACTTTAGACATACATGAAAAGAGCCTACATATTTGAATAGGTAATGTTTATTACTACTAGTAGCTACCCATCTATAATCATGATTTTCCCCAATATGCTGGAAAGCACAGTATAAACTTTCTTTTTACAAAGATCCTCATTTGCTTCCGTAGAAGCGAACAAGAGTAACATCAGCACTCTTAATTCCTTTAACTTTCACATGTTTCTTGTCACCTGGGAACAAATCAAACCCGTTATCATCCAAAAATAAGTCGTTTCCAAGAACGATTTCAACTCCTTTAACTGGCTTGTTTGAAGAAAGTACAATCTCGTCTTCTCTAACTTCGTAATCAACATTTCTATCGTTGAATTTGAGGTATTTGAGTGGTTGTGGCCAATCTGCAGCAGAGCCAACAATGTTTCCAATTTCATCCACAAGTCTGCTGTACATGACAACAGGAAGTGTATTTGAGATAGGGTAAGCTTCGACAATTTCAGTTGTTTGGTTAGGAAGCAATTCAACTGGTTTATCTTTTAAAGATTCAAGAAGCTCACCTGTTGTTACGTTGTACAAATCTACTTTCAAAGTCAAAACGATCAGCTTGGTTGTAGCGTTTACACCCCAAACATCAACAGTGTACTTTGACTTCGTATAGTCATGTGGTGGGCCAGCATCACTAACAGGTTTGAGCTCATCTGGAGTATCTTTAATTTCATTTCTATACATCCCAACAGTAATGGCTGCACTTTCCCTTTTAACAGAGTAGAATGCAAGCTTAGGTCTTCTGTAGAAATCACAAATTGCCCAAGAAGCTACTGGCCAACAGTCATTGATCTGCCAAACAATGGTTCCTCCAGAATATCTCTTACCATCTCCTTTCCATTGTCTTCTCCAGCATCTATAAGCATAACCTAAACACTCCAGTTGCATCAATTGAGTAGCATAGATCCAGGAATCAAGGTCAAGTCCGCCAACTTTAATATTTTCAATGACATACAATGCCAAACGACGTTCAAATCCATCCGCCTTGTTGTGATGATCAACAGTAGCACTCTGAGGATACAACTCAGATTGGTCAGTGATGCAAGCTTCATAAGTTTTACGACTTGGTAAAGCTTCCATTCCAAATTCGGAGACAAAACGGCCGCCCAATTTATACCAATCTTGATATTTTTCTTGAGCTCCGTGCCAGACATTCCATTGATGAATATCACCAACAGTTGGATCGGCAGTATCTTGACCACCCCATGGTGAACCAGGGTGATAAGGAACATCAGACGATAACTCGTTAACTAATGTAGGCAAAACATTTTCGTAGATAGTTCTAGCAGGGAAAGTGGTATTAGAATAATCTCCAGATAAATCGTCTTTATTCCATTCAAGGTTGTTTTGTTCTGCCACTTGGTAATCTTCATTGTTTCCAGCGTAAAGTGTCATACAACAGTGGTTTCTTAACCTTTTAAGCTGATCTTTTGTTTCTTGTTTAATGTTTTCAAGAAACTTTGGATAGCCTGGATATTGGCCACATGCAAACATGAAATCTTGCCAAACGAGAAGTCCTAATCTATCACATTCGTTGTAGAAATGATCCGTCTCATAAATTCCTCCTCCCCAAACTCTAACCATATTTTGGTTACCTTCAACAAATAATTGGAGCCATTTGGTATAATCTTCATCTTTTAATACAGTCAACATTGAATGAGCTGGAATCCAATTGGAACCTGTAGAATAGATGGCAATATTGTTAACTTTGAAATAGAATGAAGTTCCTGGCTGGTCAACTAATGGCTCTTGAACCAATTCAACTTTTCTGAAACCCACCTTCTTTGAAACTACTTGTGAGCCTAAGGTTACCTTAAAATTATACAAAGCCTGCTTTCCATATCCTAATGGATACCATAATTCAGCATTGTCAATTGAAAATCTATTTGAAACAATTCCAGCGGCAGTTACTTTGGAGGAAATTGTTTTGAGCACATTTCCATCTGGAGAACTAACTTCAATCTGCAATTGGGTTTCTTCTTCGACATCAATTTCACTGATAACGTCAACTGAAACAGAGAGATCTTCAGCAACTTGAGGTTTAACATAGACATCAGAAATGTTAGTGTTGTATGATTGAATCCTCACTGGTTGCCAAGGACCGCAAGTCATCATAACCGGACCCCAATCCCAACCATAGTGGTACTGTGCCTTTCTGACTTGCAATCTGCTTGTCTCACCGTTGAAACAGGCTAACTTTCCAATCTTTTTTTCCAATTGACGCCCAGCAACCAATGCACTGCCAAAATAGATTTGAAGACTGTTATCTTTATCAAAATTGGCTACATCAGTAATATCAACAACATATCTTCTGAACATATTGTTTGATTCCAATACGACTTTTCCATTTAAATAAACAGTAGCAAATGTATCCAATCCTTCAAACACAATTTCATGTCTTTTAAGCTTGGAGTTCACCTGGAATGTAGTTCTGTATTCCCAATCGGCTTCACCAACCCATTGCACTTCCTTTTCATTGAGATCAATAAAAGGGTCTGGAATAGCCTTATTGTGAAGAAGATCAGCAAATATTTCGGTACAAGGACCAGGACGAGATTCAGACCATGAGTTCTCGGTAGACTGTTTGTATTGCCAATTGCCGGCAATGGTCTCGACGAAGGTAGTTGTTTCTGAGGCAGTCATCGATACTTGTTCATTTTTTTTTGTGCTTCTTGGTTCTTATATATTTCATACCCCACGTTATTTTCAGAGCTCCACGCTCCACGGAGCATTGCTACGAATTGGGAATACGAGCGCCGCACTTGTTGCAGGACAAATCTCGCAGCCTCCACGGAATATTTTCTGGATCAAGAGTAACGTCCTCGCGACGCGCAACTGACTCCACGCAAACAAGTGAATGCATAAATGTAAGGTTTATAGTGCGGCATGGGTTGAGGCCCATTACAAGAGTGGGGAAGGTATAGAGTAATATAAAGCCGAAAAAAATAGCGAGCTATGTCCAAGCTAATATAAGAACTACTTACTTACTAGTAATATTCTGATCTGATACTCCACCTCTGTAGTTAATTAGCTAAGCTTCTGGTCAAGTTTTCCTGTAACTATTTATGTGCTTTGCTTGTGCATTTCAATGATATGCGTGGGGGCCCGGGCATGCAATTTCGAGAAATCATGACTCTAGCTTAGAATATAATATTATACTGAATGTATATAGAAAGTAAAGGAATAGAGGATCAGCCAAAGAGACCGAAATCATCCTTATTCCAGCTGAAGACGAAATTAGCTATGAATTGAAAAAATATTTAAATCCAGCTAGGCGTATACAGTAATTATCAATAGTAGTTAGTAGTAGCACAGAATCATTTTGTGTTTTTTTAGTATAAGAAAACACCACGAATGGGTTTTGTCTTTCTAATTTTTACTGGGAATAGCAATTAATAAATCAAGTAGTGAATGTAAAGAGGAATTAAGAAAAGTAAATCTACATTATTAATAAACTTGAAAACATCGTTATTCATTCAAACATTACGAGAAATTTTGACTTGAGTAAGGCGTTTCTTTTCATCAGTGGCCTTCTCATCTCCCTTAGAACATATAATACTGGACTTGACTGGCGAATCAGATTGGAAAATCAAATCAATTTCTTCAAGAGTCAATCCTTTAGTTTCAACAAAGAAGAAGTAAATCATAATAACTTCAAAAGTATCCCAAAACACAAAGAAAACATAGAACCAGTGCTTAATATTTTTCATAGCTGTTGGAGCGGCATAAGTATTAACAAAACCAGCAGTACCTTGAACAAGTTGGAAAAGACTCATACCTCTAACTCTATTAGTAGTACTCAAAATTTCAGCCGGATACAATGGTTGAAGTGGAGTGTAACCGACAGCAAAGAACAAGTTATTAAAAATGTAGATGAAGGCAATACCAGCACGGCCTGCTTCTAAATTTCCTGTATTATTGTATGTTGCAAGACAGGCAGCAATAATTGCAAAAGAAATAACAAAACCAGTAGTAGAGTAGAGGTACATTGGTCTTCTTCCAACTCTACCGACAAGAATAGAACCAAGAGTGGCAAATAGATAACCAGCGATAGAGTTAATACCATTCAAAAGTAATCTAGTAGTAGAGTTAGTAATACCCAAGTCCAATAAGATAGTGGTGAAGTAGTATCCAACAACAGCCAGACCCGAGAATTGACCAAACCAAGATACCATTATGACCAATATACTTCTTCTTCTTTGGAAAATATCTTTGAAAAGTGGCCTATAGTCGAAGTAGTCTTTAATGGTCATTTTGTCAACATTCATTTGTGATAACTCCAACTGGGCCATTTGGAATTCAACAATTGGATGGTTTTCTTCATCATTAGCATGGTACTTGACAAAAAATTGCCTAGCTTTTTGATGATCACCCTTTAAATAATGATAACGAGGACTTTCTGGGGCAAACAAAACCAACAATACCACAAGAGCAGGGCAAAGTAATTGTAACCATAATGGAATACGATATGCCTTAGAGCTACCTTCGTAAGCAATGGAAGTACCGTACGTACTCCAAGTAGCAATGATACTACCAATGAAATACAAACTGTTGTAGACACTACTCAAGATGGAACGTTCATCAGGGGGAGCAATTTCCAAGATGAAGGATGTGGATAATGCACAAGCAATACCTGAACCAAAAGAAAGTAAAAACCTTCCACCAACAAAAGTATTGTAATCGTTGGCAACCGAAGTAACTATAGCTCCAACACAAACAATAAGCGAACCAATAAAGATAGCATTTTTTCTACCAACAAAATCACCCAACCAGACAAATGCAGTGGCACAAATTTGACCAATCTGAAAAATTGACATCACTAAACCAGTTCCCAGAGTACTTTTAATACCCATTTTTTCAAGGAAGTTTGGGATAGCAAATAAAGCAGTAAGAAGAGAACCATCGAAACCATTTGTTGTGGATACAAGATAGACAACAAAACATGTAAAATAAATCATGAACCTATTTTTGGTCCATCTAGAAACAGGTCTTTCTTCTAAGATCTGTTTATAACCTTCTTCAGCGTAGTCGATTTCGATACCATTTTCGTCAACCTTTTCAGCATGATAAAAAACCTCTGCAGAAGCTACTGATGGGCCTTTCTGCAGATCTTCACTAATACTTGAATCAACGTTAGAAGTCATTGATGCTGATGTGGTGACTTGACAGGTACTTGGGTCCCATCTTATATAATGTCTTGGATGTGACTCCAGATTTTACCAATACTGATGAGGACGGAGCAATGCTACCTTTTGGGAAATGGCATCAAAGTTATTTTTTGAGACAAGCGCATGTTTAATGCGGAGTCGTAATTTTATTTGTTTGTGCCTTCTGCTGTTTCGGTGAGTGTTGCTTGTGTTACTCGATAGCTTGTGTCATATGCGTTAAAGTAATTAGGTTACATGAAGTCTTTAAAATCTGGGGTCTACATATGGTTGTAGCAACAGAGCAGCAAATGAAAAAAAGGAAGATATATTGCTATCAAACCTGGAGTTTCCCCTACCCCCCACCGTAGCGGGCCAAAGCCTCTTACGTTTTTGATTTAGAAGGGCAAATTCTAAGCGGGAAGAAAACAGACAAGTGCATGGCCCAAGTAGAGATTGTACTAGAAACATAACTTGCTTAGTACCATCACCATCACGATGAACCTGCAGAATTATTTTCACAATACGAATTCGCTTGATATGTGTTCCCCACAAAATGTTTTAAAAGTTCGATTGTGACATGTGGGGGGTGCGTCTTGATTCAGAGGTTTTGTCCGCGGGCGTCGAAAAGATTTTATCCATGGCATCAACTCCAGGAATTCAAACCTTAATCTGGAAATAGACCAAGTGGGATCTCTCTGTGAATAGGAGGGGAGGGAGAAGAACACAGACACGAATGGACTCTCATCTCCTACTCAAAATGTTCTGCATAAATATTATCTCTTTGACATCAATCAGTATCCAGCGTGCATTAGTACGTTTAAGGGCAGCATACTCTTCTGTAAAACTAGCCACTTGCAGCTTCCAGGTAGCGTTCCCATGTCACCTAAAATATCACTCTAGAATACCCTCCTAGTATATCCTGGCTCAACATCTCTATCCATTGAATAGCATATTCTAGGTGCTCATGATGTCCAGGTCATTTCGTACAAATAATTAATCCAGTCTGCTTGGAGCTCTCCGTGTACGGCTGGGACATGACTGGGTATCACAGGGCAGAAACGACGCACAGCATTGCTTGGAGCAGCGGGCCTCTCACCAAATATGGTGATTTTGACTTAAATAGGATAATCCGCCGCGGGACTGGTAGTGAAATCCATGGAGGAAAAGCGAAATCCGAAAACCCAATAATGGTGTAACGTAAATGGTGGGTTAAAACGGGGTAAAATATTAATCGTGTGACTTCAGATCATTGTTGGCATCGAGAGCCACCTAGCCCTTTACGCTTTTGCCCAGGCTACCCTTTAAAAAAATAAAGAAATCAAAAGTACAAAAAGAAATCAAAAACACAGAAAGATTTAAAAAATAATGACTCCGACGCGGTTCGAACGCGTGCATCTTTACGATAGTAGAACTTGAGTCTACCGCCTTAACCACTCGGCCACAGAGCCTTTAATGGCCACCAAAAAGGGTTGTCTCACTTGGGTAACTGCGCTTTGAAGCGCTATACAATAAGAGTGGCCATTAACTGGAGACCATGGACAGAGGCATTTGGAGCAAGATAGAAGACAAGAAAAAAGTGAAAAACAGTAATAGTAATTATTCGCAGAAGAACTGTTATACTTCAGAAATAGGATCTCTAATTATATCGCATTTTCCACCAATCTTATCCCCGTAAAATGCGCTTCTAAATCTTGTAGTTAATTACAGTATTAGTAACAAACACCTGAACTACGTCGTCCTTGAAACGCCTCTAACATCTATCTCTACTGGTGCTACGTGTTACCCCCACTGTTTTTAATGGAACTACCTACATATAATCAAATTTTGTCATGCTATATTCCTCTATTTGTATACTAAAACTCCTTATTGACTTACCCGTCAAAACTGACACTTACCAGTCACCAGTGATAGCAGGTTCTGGAGGATTGGTCAAGTTTCTTTGGTATTTAGTACCACCTGGTCTACATGGAGGCACGTATGGATCACCATGCTTCCATTCAGCAAGCTTCTTTTCAGTAGCAGCAATAACTCTGTCCAAGACTTCTACGTCATCGATTTTCTTATTACGGTGGAATTGTTGTAAAACTTTTTGTGATTCTAAACGGTAAACTTCAAACTTAACCAGATGGTTAAAAGTAGTTCTCAAAGCTTGTCTTAAAAGCAGAGCAACCCTCTTCAGGTTGGCCTCTGTGAATGGAAGAACCTTGGACATTGTCGTGAAGTTGCTTGCTTATAAAACTTAAAAAAGGAGGTTTTTATTGGTGTAAATTGGTTAAAGCTGCGTGCAGGACAAATAAAAAGTGGGAAATAGCACGGTTAGACCCGAGCAAATGGGTATCCCAGTAAATGGGAGGAATCATACCGCCTAACATAAAGGAACCTACTACCTAGAGATACCTACAACTTCTAATGACCTCTGATTCTACTTTTTTCATACTTCTGGTTATTCTGATTCTACTTCTAATTCTACTTTCCATACTATCTCCTTTTATTATAGCTCATAATACATACTTTTACAAGGTTTCAGCCACGGTCATCAAAGAACCCACAAAGGAGAAAATCAATCTGCTTCTGACTTCATTGATATCTTCTGGAACCAACCAGATCAAAGCACCCAACTTACGGGCAATGGAAATAGCCAAACGGGCGTTGGCATATTTCTCTTCGTCCAGTAAATTGTGGCCTTGGTAGACCAAGTCGTAGTCAACGTAGCCCGGCTTGATCCCATTGATAACGTCCAATAAGAAGACCCCATTCAGTAAGTTTGAATCCTTGAAAGAACGAACATCCAGAGATTTACCTCCCTTGGATACTTGTGATTTGGCCCATTTCAACACATCGGAATCGGTCAAGTTTTGGGATCCCTTACCTAAAGCTGACAAGGTTTGTGTTATATTACGTCTCATGAGTTGCCAAATAAGTCCCAAAGTCAACAATTTATTACCGTCAACGATATCGGAACCTTCTATACCAACAAGAGAAAACTTGTTGGCCTTACCGATTTCAACGGCGTAATTGGTGTTTTCCAAAGCCTTAAACCTGGATATTTCAGCTCCACTGGCTGGTTTCTTGTTAATATGTTTCAAATCAACGGATCCTGGCATGACCTTATCGTAAGCTTGTAAAATAACCAAACCATCTTTCAAATCTTCGAAAAGGGATACAATTGGAGGGTCCACATCCAAGGAGTTCAACCACAAAGTGAAAACACGGGCTTCTCTTTCACCTTCAGCGTCGAATTCTTCAATCTCTGGAGCTTCGTTTTCTTCAAGGGCATCTAAACCTGGATGGGTGTTGAATAAGTGGGCCACAAACGCCAAATTCAACTTAGGGTTACCGGAAACAAGGGATTTAGGGGTAAGGTATTTTCTACACCCAATCTTATCGGCGTTGGTCAAGACCTGTTCAGCTCTTTGTAAGAGATCAGAGGTTTGCAATGGAGCCAATGAACAGTACTCTGGTTGCAATTGATTCAACAAGACGGTATAGTTTTCACCGTCAGCCACGTCTTTCAGGAAATTGGCCACTCTTCTTTGGGAACCGGCGTTCTTCAAGTGGTAGTTGAACCATCTTAACAAGATTTGTTCTGGTGGTAAACGTAAGAACTGTTCAATGGTTTCATCGTCTTCAAGAAGACGGTATAATTCTGGATGGTACTTGATATCGACCTTAGCCAAAAGACCTCTTCTGATGATCTGCCAGATAAGACCCAAGATCAAGTGTTCCTTACCGTCGATGATATCTTCAGAGTGGACGTTGACAACAACACACCCAATGGCCTTGGCAGAGTTGATGACGATATTGGCGTTTTCCGACATCTGGAAGTTGTTAAGGACCTTCTTCTTGGAGCCCGGTAAGTTCAATACACGGGTATCGATAGTGTCAGGAACAGAGTCGTTGATCAAGGCAGACAAGACCAACCCATCTCTACATTCGTCGAAGATCTGGAAAGTTTCGGTGTCGAAGGGGAGTCTAGCACCGACGACAGGATCATCCGAAAGCACGGAGTTGATATGACGGGTGAATTCAGATCTTTCTTCATCGTTGATGGTATGGGTGGTCCCGGAAGTCTTACCACCAAGGTAGACCTTATGAGTAGCGGCACCAGCAGAAGGAGAAACAGCAGAGGCCCCGTAGGAGTTCAGACGGGCCCGGGAGGGGGTCAGTGGCACGTTAAGTCCAGCAGATCCGGAGACAGTTGGAGCAGCGGAAGGAACTGCGTCACCTTCTTTCAATTTCGAAATTAAGGACACGTAATCGTCAAGTTCGACGTTCCCGGAAGCATCCACGTCGACGAGTTTCAAAGTTTCTCTGGCTTGATCGTAGGTGTAGGTACCTTGTTTTGATACGGCGTTAATGACCTCCTTCTTGGAGACAGAGCCTTTATCTTCAAGGTCAATTGATCTGAAGTCTTCAATGACTTGGAAGAGCTCGGCCAGCTCGAGGTTAGGGAACTTCTTCTGGAGTTTCAAGACGTTCATTGCAGTTAAAAAAACGTAAAAAAACGTCCGGTGAATATATATAAATATATATATATATATATATATGAAGGTATTATTTTATCGAAATCTAAAAGAGAAACCCGAACACCTCCCAATTATATAAAGACCAGCACTAATTAAAGCAAGATCAACGGCAAATAAGATTAGTGGGAGGATAGGGGCTAAGACAAAACAGGCGGATGAGGAGCGGCAAAACCACAGAAAGGAGCAAGGAGAGAGCAAGGAGAGAGAAGGGAGGGGGAGACAGCGTGAGAGGTGAGAGAAGAAAGAAAGCGTGATGCCTAAAGTACGAGCTCGGATGGAGAAGGTAGAGCGAAGTGAGCATGGTGTAGGAGGTAGAGAGAAATATAAGGTGTCAGAGGTATGGTGTAGGAGGTATGATGTAGGAGGAAGGTGCTATTATTAGAAATAAAGATACGAATCATTGACCCATATATAATCATATATAATTGTCAACTTGGTGAATCATTATTATTCTTTCAGTTACTGTGATGTACTGGTGGTCAGATGAGGAGAGAGACAGGCATGATCAAGGCTTAGAGACCAGCCTTGTTCGCGGACCGACATGGGAAAGGGAGGAAATTAAAGCAGAAGAATAAGGAAGAGCGAGAGGAAGGAAAGAATAAGGAAGGAAAGGGAGAAGGAAGAGTAGAGGCGCAGTGTTGCTTTGGCAGATGCTTTTGGCACTGGCAAGAAGAGAGTGTCCATCGTTTCAGCTGGTCAATTGGCAAATTGGTACTCAAATGAAATTGACGGATTGATGAATTGATAGTTACCATTCTCGTAGTTTGACCCCTAAACTTGTCTACGTACTGACTGAACTGACCCTCTTCTGTGGCATCAGCCCGCACTTAGCAGCACATTTAATCTGAGCAGTCTAAGAAACTCTCTTTCTCTCCTTTCTCTCTCTCTCTCTCCCTCACACACACACACACACACACACACACTCCCACTTGAACAATCTCCACATATTTATTCTGCAACTCTCCTGCTCCCACTTACAATATCCACATTAATCCGTACACCCACTAGGATATACCACTCTATTCTAGGATAGGATAGGATACCGATTGCCATTGTTGAAACTACTCTTACCCTGATCTATCCATGGTTATCCATCAGGTGAGATACTTAAGGGAGAACCCGTTGGTCGAAGTGGAAAAAGTCCAGCTTCAATTCCAGCTCCAGGGGCTCAACAAGCTCCTTGTTCAGAACAACGTCATGGTGTTTCTGGTCGGTTCCGTGGTGTACAAGATCGACTTGAACCAGCCGTCTGTGGTTCAACAGTACGCTGTGCCTACTAAGGACCGTGACGAGACCATAAGGGACGCTTGGATGAGCTGGGACGGTGCCCAATTGATTGTCAAGACGTCGGCTAACTTGTACTTCTATCTCCACAAACTGTACAATAGATTCAAGGCTTTGGGCCGGTTGAAGGGGCTACCGATAGTATCAATTGCCTTTGCCAAGGGTCCTACCAGTAACAGTCATAATAGCAATATCCATGGAAGTGCTAATGTTGAAGACTTCGATTTGCTTTTGGGAACGGAAAACAGGGCCATCTACGCCACCCTGATTCGCCACCACTCGCCACCCCAGTACGACACCAAGAGAGACGACAGGTACATCAAGTTGTTGTATTCGCCGCCAGAGACCTCCAGCCGTTCTAGTAATGGTAATGGTAATGCTAATGGCAGTAACAGTGTCGGTGTGCTGAATATTTCGTATGTTGATGGTGGAATTGTAGCTACAATCAACGACGTCTTCTATAGATGGGATGCTTCTGGGAAGACGTATTCGGAGTTGGCCAAACAGTTCAAGGCCATCCAGAATGAGGCCAATAACAAAAGTGAATCCAATAATAACAAAAATAAATCTTCTGACAAATCTTCTGACAAATCTTCCTTGATTTCCAGATTCACTTCTGATGGCAGCCGGTATCTCTTCTATGATCCTGCTGCTTTATCTGTAGTCACCAATGATCCAGAGATATCCTCCAGCTCCTTGGCTAGTCAATTGCCGGAAAAGATTAAGGATATAGCCACAACTAAATACCATATAATTGCCTTAACGGCTTCTAAATTGTATATCTTGCTGAAATTGGATCCTCTGAATGTCATTTCTGTCGATGTTCCAGCTAAAATCACAGCTATGACTTGTGATATACTTTCCAACACTTTTTGGTTGTACTCTTCCACTGATATCTACGAGATCGTCATCTCGAACGAAGAAAATGCCGTCTGGTACGACTACTTCAGCAATAATCAGTATGAAAAGGCCCTTGCTTGTTTGGAGAAGATTAGAGAAGATGGTGACGACCACGACGATGACAATTCTGAGTATTCGAAACGTAGAAACGTAGTTCTTATTAAACAAGGTTACGATTACCTTCATACGGGGAATTTTGGAATTGAATACGAAGATATAGGGAAAGAATTGTTGGAACACCAAATCAAGGGGATCAGATTGTTGGCTCAACTGGATGAACCCCTTGAAAAAATATGCTTAATGCTTATCAGTTTACCTGCTAAAAGCATCCTGGAACAGTTACTTCTTGAATATTTACTTGTCAAATTCCAGCAGCTGAAACTAGAGAAAAATCGGATCCGTATAGTAGTCCTCTCCTCTTGGATAATTGAAGCTATGCTTAGAAGAATATACCGACTTGAATTAGAGGATGATGGAAAAATCTCCAACTCAAAATCTGAAGAAGCAGAAACAGCTTTTAAAACATTCTTAAGTGATAATTACAAATTATTAGATGCCCCAACTATTTATCAAATCATAAATGGCTATAATTTCCTGCTGAAACTCATATATTTTGCAGAGTTGACTGAAGACTTCGAGTATATCCTTAATTATTATATCGATCAAGAAAAATGGAGAGAAGCACTCAAAATTGTTCTTAAAATATACTCCTTGGACCCAGAGAGAAGAGAAATCATATATTCCAAATCCACCCATTTACTTATGAATTCTCCAGAACATACAGTAAACACTTGGTTAAAGCTTCCAGAATTAAATTATGATAGACTCTTACCTGCTGTTTTATCATATAACAAGAGTAACTCTAGCATTCCACTTGAAAAAAATCAAGCATTGCGGTTTTTGTCAAAAATTATCTTTGAAAAGACCGATCTGGTTTCCAATAATGTAATAAATTACTATTTAATGTTATTAGTTGCATATCCAACCAACAAGGAAGTATCTAGTAAACTGATCCTTGACTTATTATCACATATTTCTTTACTGAAAAAGAGTAAACGAGAAAAAAATCGATATGATACAAATTTTTTACTTCGACAATGTCTTAGACACCAGCAATATCATGCTGCAGTGACTATATTAATAAATGATTTACAAATGTTTGAACAGGCCATTCTGTTGGCGATCTCAAACGATCTTACTGTGCTTGCACGATACGTTCTTCGAAGATATGACGATTTTTTGCTTGATCGAGAAGCTAGTGAAGATGCTTACCTTGAAGACTTTAACTTGGATGCTGAAAATGACGATAAACATAGATTTGTTGGAAAAATTCGATTAGAAGAAGAGAACTTCAGTTCCAGGAAAAAATTGTGGTTGACTTATGCTAAATATTTGATAGAAGGTGTTTGTGATGGCAAAGAATTTGAAAATTTAAGAGGTGAAGAGGAATTGGGGAGAGTGAAAGAAAATGGTGGAAAGGTGAATGGAAACGTTGTTAACAAGATGATTGATAGTATGACAAACGGTAAAAATGAAGCAGTGGAAGAAGTAAATAAGATGAGTGGAGTGAATAATTCAAAGATTAGTCGAATTTTGAAGTATCTTCTTAATGAATCATACGATGAAAATTCCAATGCTAATACACTTACATTGAAAGATTTATTACCATTATTCCCTGAAGAAATCCAAGTGAATAATTTCAAGAAAGAAATCATTGAATCTTTAAATCAATATAACCTTAAGATTCTGCAATTATCGTACGAAATGAGAGAATCATTGAATATTCTGCAAAAATTGAAACAACAAGTGAAGGATTTGAATGAAATCCAGCACAAGGGCACGGTATACTCTATTATTGAACCAGGAGAACCATGTCAAATTTGTAAAGAGCTCTTGGTGACCAAAGGATTTGTTTGCTTCCCCAATTGTCAACATCTGTTCCATAAAGATTGTTTGATCAAGAAGTATTTGAAACTGCGGGGTGAGTACCGGTTCAAGAAGGTATTCCAAGATTTCAAGAACAACTCTGATCCTGCCAACCGCCAAGAGTTGGATAATGTGCTTTTAAAAGAGTGTATATTGTGTAACGAGAATAACATCAATCAAATTGACGAGAACATAATTGACCAGAAATTGGATGGTACCGAGATGAAGGGCTGGGACTTGGTTCAAACCTAGCATAGAAGTACAATATAATATTTACGATATATGACCATGTAGAACCCATGTGTAAGACCATGTAGAAGACCATGTATATTTAGATATAGAAACATACCTACATGGCCTACATGCCTACGACGTATAAGTGCATTTGTCTTCTACTCAATGGATACATAAGTATTCTACCGGCCATAGGTGTTTATATTGTTCTTCTTTTTTGGGATACCCCGGCCCCCAGTCTGCGCACCAAAAAGGAAGCAAAAAAAAAACCGGCTCAAAAAAGAGCAAAAAGAAATCTCTTTCTGGCTTGTACTATCTGCAGTACTCAAATTTTCCAAGCCTGCACACAAGCCCACAGCTCATCTCATCACGAAATCTTGAAAAGCCAGAAGAATTTGGTTTAGAAGAGTAAGCAATGGGGAAGACACAGAAGAAGAATTCCAAAGGTCGTTTGGATAAGTACTATTTCCTTGCAAAGGAAAAGGGGTACCGTGCCCGTTCGTCGTTTAAAATCATCCAAATAAACGAAAAATATGGCCATTTTTTGGAAAAGCTGAAAGTAGTCATCGATCTTTGTGCTGCCCCAGGTTCCTGGTGTCAAGTGGCGCTGCAATTATGTCCAGTGAATTCGTTGATTATTGGGGTTGATATTGTTCCAATTAAGCCGTTACCAAACTGTATTACTTTTCAATCCGATATCACCACCGAAGACTGTCGGTCTAGACTCAGAGGTCACATGAAGACTTGGAAAGCCGATACCGTTTTACACGATGGTGCTCCAAACGTTGGTCTTGGATGGGTTCAAGATGCCTTTACCCAACTGCAGTTGACTCTTCAAGCTCTTAAGCTTGCCGTAGAAAACTTGGCTCCAGGCGGGACTTTTGTTACCAAGATCTTTAGACTGAGAGATTATAACAACTTGATGTGGATTTTTCAACAACTTTTCGATAAAGTCGAAGCCACCAAGCCTCCAGCTTCAAGAAACGTATCTGCCGAAATCTTCGTTGTCTGTAAAGGTTTTAAGGCTCCAAAGAAAATGGATCCAAGATTGCTTGACCCTAGAGAAGTTTTTGAAGAATTGGGTACTGCCAAGGTCAATAACGAAGCCAAGGTCTTCAACCCGGAAAAGAAAGTTAGAAGAAGAGAAGGTTACGAAGAAGGTGACAATCTTTTGTATCATACCATGCCATTACTTGAATATATCAGAGACGAAGATCCGATCAATACCATCGGTGGGTTGAATAAGCTTGTAATCCCTGATAAGGACAACCATGAGTGGAAATTGCTTCGTAAATTGAAGTCATATACCCCAGAATTGTTGGCATGTATGGAAGATTTGAAAGTCTTGGGTAAGAAAGATTTCAAGCTTATTTTGAAGTTCAGAAAGCATGCTAGAGACTTGCTTGGATTGGAGGAAAGCGAAGAAGATAAGAAATCCAAGGAAGACATGATCGAAGTAGAACCATTGACTGAAGATCAAAAGATTGATAAAGAATTGGGTGAATTGGCCGCCAAGAAGAAACAGCAGGATAAGAGAACCAAGAAGAATGAAAAGGAGTTAAAGCAAAAGGAAATTCAAAGAATGCAAATGAACATGTTAACCGATATGAACGTAGGTATCGAAGCAGCCCAGCTTGGATCTGAATCTCTTTTCAACTTGAAACTTGCAGAAAAGAGTGGTCAACTTGATGATTTGGCTAAAGGTAAGAAGAGAATGATCTTCAGTAACGAAGAGTTACTCAGAGGCAACGATATCCATATCGAAGAAGACGATAAGGGAGCTGGCGATTCAATGGACGAAGTAGATGCATTAGAAGAACAATTGGATGATATGTATAACCAGTATCAGGAACGTAAGGCCGAAAGAGATACCAATTATAGAGCTAAGAAGCTTAGAGGTGACGCTGACGATGAAAAATGGGAAGGTATTCAATCTGATAACGAAAACGAAAGTGGTGATGACGATGTGGTAAGAGAAGATGACGACGAAGAAAGCAGTAGTGACTCTGAAGATGACGAACACATCGAACGTTTAATTGCTGAACGTAAGAGTAAATCTGGGTTGAGTCAAAGTGCCAAGATGTTCTTCTCTTCCGATAGTATATTTGGATCTGTTGGCGATGACCAATTGTTGGCTCAATTGGGTAATGCTAACTCCAAACAAGCAGAAGCTACTTCTACTTCTACTTCTACTAAAGCACAATCTAAGAATACTAATTCCAAGAAGCGTCCAGCTCCAGATTCTGACTCTGATTCTGATTATGATTCTGAATCTGATTTCGAAATTGTTCCAGCTGAAAAGGAATACGGAACATACGAAGAAGGATCTGATTATGATTCCGATTCTGATAATGGAAACTCATCTAATAAACTGCATGCTAAAAATGTCGACATTGCTACCGTTGAAGCTATGACTTTAGCCCATCAAATTGCTCTTGGTAAGATGACTAAGAATGACTTGATTAATGAAGGTATTCATAAGTACTCTTTTAGAGATCAAGACAACTTACCAGATTGGTTTGTTGATGAAGAAAAGAAGCATTCCAAGATCGTTAAGCCAATCACAAAGGAAGCTGCTGCTGCCATTAGAGAAAAGCAAAGAGCCCTTAATGCTAGACCTATCAAGAAGGTTCTTGAAGCTCAAGGTAGAAAGAAAATGAGAGCAATGAGAAGATTAGAAAAATTGAAGAAGAAGAGTGATTTGATTAACGATGATTCTGATAAATCCGAAAGAGATAAGGCTGATGAAATTCTGAAGTTGATGAAGAAGATGACCAAGAAACAGAAACAAAAGCCTAAGCCAACTCTTGTTGTTGCTAGAGGTACTAACAGAGGTCTTTCTGGTAGACCTAAGGGGGTTAAAGGTAAGTATAAGATGGTTGATGGTGTCATGAAGAATGAACAAAGAGCATTAAGAAGAATTGCAAAGAAACATAAGAAATAGATCAAATTTATAATATATTATAATTAACGAATTGAACTGTAGTTATTGTATACTGTAGTTATCGTGTTGTGTAGTTATCGTATACTGTAGTTATTGTATACTGTAGTCATCTTAGATCAAATAAGACTGAAGTTATCTCTCTGGTGGAGAATGATTACTGGGCCGGGTTTAAAGAAGTACGGAGCTCGTAAAAGGTGCGTCAAATTTTACATTCTTGTGCATGATTATATTTGACCTCGAAATAAAAAAAAAAAAAGTAGCAACTTATAAAATTCATAATAGGTATTGAAGGAAACGACGATACCGGGGGAAGTGATGAACAAAAATGCAATAGAAGTAAGCTCCGATATTCTTATCCATCGATATATATATATATTTATGTATATACGCGTGAGTATGTTATTAGTGTTTATCATTCTCAAGGACTTTATAACCCAATGTATGACGGCTGGAAAGAGTCAACTAGGGGTTCAATTCCATCATGGTGTTTGCATATTTGAATCACTTTTGTCTGATACATACTTAATGTAAAACTACTTGTTCAACCTCACTTTCTGTGCCTGCCATTACACTCCTAATCTGGGCGAAAACAGCACCTAAAAAAAGGAGACGTGATGGAAACGGAAAAAATCGTGCGCGTCTTGTTGGATTTTATAGGTAAAGGATGCATGACGTTTCATGTGGTACATGTAGTTCCAGGTAAAATAATATGGTGCTCTTATTTTTTTTTTCGGTCAATACGCTATTATTTTGGTACCAAAAAGCAGGTGGTAAAATGTGGCATGGTTGATTGTGGAGGTAATTTGGATTGACACAATATTAGCATGTCCTTTTAGAAATGAGGAAAGGAAGAATTATATACTTCTGACACCAACCAAAAGTTGTATCTTTCTTCGCTCCGGCTCCGAAAGATTGAATCGTTTCAAACCGTTTACTGTACTTCGCTTATTCTTCCTATTATTATGACGAGACAAACGATTAAAATTAGTGGAGATTTTTTTTATTATTTAGACAAGAGATTTAGTGGATGGAATTAAGCTTTAGCTTTCTAAAAGAAAAATAATTCAATTTAATTTAAAGTCAGATAGGAAATACAAGGCTGATGGAAAAAGAAGGATATAGCGGAACGGAATATGATAACAATAGCGATAAGTTATGGCAATATAATCATGATACATACTCGACGATTAAGAGGTTCAATGAAATGTAATCAGTAAGCATTCCTGCCGAATATGATCCCTCGAGCAAGAACATTTCACCTATTTTTGTATTATGACGTACAATTGCGTACCGCAATGTATGGAATGATATTTCGGTTTTCTTACCAAAAAAAAAAAACAAAAAATAATAATGATAATGACAATAATAATAACATACCTCAGTGAACCAACAATGGCGAATAGAAAGAGCCCAATCCTATCGGTTTTGGATCGCAGGTTCCCGAATTTTAGAAGATAGGACAAAAGGATAAAACAATAGAAACGTATAAACATGTGCAATTTACTATTTCCGTCAATAGTAATAGAGAGAGAAATATGGAATGGACCATGGAATTGAAAGGAGTTTGTAATTCCATAGCTCCTTTTGCTTTTGGCTTTTGAGTTCAGTTTGTTTGTTTGAAGTTGATTTTTTTAACCCTTTTCAATCAATTGGAATTCTAATCTACGGGATGGAGACCCATACAGAACGAAAAACAAACTTTTTAAACAGAGTTAAAATTCGGACTCTTCCTTAGAGTGAAATATTTTTTAAAAGTCTGAAGTTAGTTGGAGCCTTAAACTATAAAATATTAAATATCTTGAAGTCTGGGCAACAGAGAAACTGCAAGTTAGACTAAGGTAAATAAGATGAAAAATCAGGGGTAGTATCTTTAGTAGCACGGAAGATGAATCTGTATCTTCACCTGAATCTGAACTTGGGGACAAGGCTCAGAGCTTGTGCTTATGCTTGTGCTTGTCGTTTAGGTTATTCTTAAATTTTTATTTTCACTTCAGGGTATGATTTGTGTTCGATAACTAATTATTTAGGTTGAGGAACATATGAAAACTAGAAATATAGGCTTAAACGAAATTTAAGAATTTAAAATTTGACAGATAAAACATAGTATTGGACCCTCTGCAACTAAGTAACCGATTTATTTGAAAAGGTCTGGACCATGGATAACTGCCTTAAAGAAAATGGCACCTAGAAACACTTCCACCTAGCGACCATAGAAATCAGTATGCAATGAAGTAAAAAAATCCAAGCAGTGGCAGTTGAGACCCCACAAGCGTATTTTCTTCTTCCAAGGATGAATCCTTGGAGAAACTCTCTGTTCTCTCTACACCTGGTGCTTCCATCCCTGTCCAAAATGTAAAAGAAAGAACATTCATTTACACTTCTGGCTTCTTTCTCTTGATGTTCAGACTTCTTTCGGTTTTTCTTTTTTTTGAGTATTTGAATTTTCGATTGTTTCCTATACCGCAATTAGTAACGTTTAAATTTAATCTTTTAGATAATGCTATGCAAAAAATAAATTCAACGAGAAAAGCTTAAAGTTGCTGCAAGAAAATAAAAATCAATCTAAAATAAAATAATAAAATGTTATTTTTTTGTTAAGTCTGGAGTTAATATGAACACCAGCAAAACTAAGGATACTGTTGAATACCTACATCAAGAAGTAAAAGTAGTAGTAGTAGAAGTGTAACTAGAAGCAGCAGATTGGAATAGTTTTGATTTGATTAATTTGCGGGCTAGATAATAATAGAAGTGGCCCTAATAAAGATGCGTGAATGTGCGTTTTGTGTAGCTGAAGCCCTGTCTTATAGCCACAAACCGATACGTATAGATTTAGCTCTTTAACATAACCACGAAAGGCACCAACAACATATTTACATAATTCAATGCCACCCCAATTTCTTGCTAAAGCCTTGTAGAGCCGTTTCATTAAGGCAATTAGAGTAAAGAGTCAGATAGAGTATTTTTTTATAGAATATATTCCTCAAGTGTGTCTTGGAATTTTAGACTCCTTCAGTTTCATTGAAGAATACCAGTTTCAGCTCAGTTCAGTTCAATGTCGATAACGGCTCGGTTGCAGCGGCCAATCATGTACTAATAATACACTAAGGCCATGATTATAATTATACAATTCAAGTAAGCTCATGGAATTGGGGCGTTTCTTAACAGACAGTTCCATAATACCTCAAGTGAATTTATACAACAAGTTTCAGATAATAACATATCCACTTTGGGACACTCGATTTGATTTAATTTGATTTTTAGATTTTGAGCAGTTTATTTAGCCTTAGGATGCCAGGGCAACGTCCTGAGGATTAGGCATGCTTAAAAAATTCAGAAAAATTATCAAGCAAAGATATGTGTAATTGAAACAAAAGAAAACCAAAAAAAAATAGAACATTGTGTTGATGAGTTGGAATAGTAAATTCAAACATATTATTTAAGTAGTTATGGCGGGTTCTGCAATTATGAACTTACTTTCACTAGTGGATGAAATGTTTTGGGGGAAGTTTTGTACAATAAATTTGGTGAATGTGTGATGCCAAACTATTTCTTTTTGTCAGTGAGATAGAGCGCATGCGTAAAAAAAAACTAAAAATAAAAGGGCATTAGAAGAAAAGTGTTTTATTTTTTTTTGAAATGTGGGTGGTTTGAAATCCGATTGTGTTTGTATACATTCCTAAGTTTTATAAAATATTAGGTCCAGTACGGCGTTTTCAAAGATGTCTGTATTGAAATTGAGAAGAGAGTGAAAATATTTATTTCATCTATTATCTTCTACATCATATTATATGGTAACTGGATATTTGTACCTTTTTCCATTCTGACATTGAAAATTTCTTTTCAGATTACTCAACTCTAATTTTTATTTTTGGTTTCAAGATATTGAGCCCAAATTATTTTTTTTTGTCGTATAGGACATCTTACATGCATGCAAAGAATGGATGGAAGTATAAAAGGAACAAGGGGAAATAAACAGAAATAAACAGAAATAAACAGAAATAAACAGAAATTAAATTAAATTAAATTAAATAAAACTAAATAGTAGAATATGTTAAGATATCTTTGTCCATTTAATTTTTTTTTAGCCACGAGTTCCTTTTTTATTTTTATTTATTTAAATGTATAATATTATTATTCTCAATTGAAGTCATATATATTTATATATTTATAAAATAAAATAAAATAAAATATGATTTATACTTCTGGGCCATTTGTAAAATAGACACTTTTTGTGCGTTTCGTAATTTAGATATATGTGAACAGAAAAATTTAAATAATGATGGTTGAGTGTAATGTAAGTAATTAATTAATTATTTATTTAGTTATTCTATTATTTAGAAATATAAATTGTGTTTAATAAGGTGAATAAACAATGGAAGACAAGAAAAACAATAGAAATTCTAATTTTGTAGAGGGGACCAGTTGGAAAAAAAATAATTATAATAATAATAATAATATTAAATAAAAAAAAAAGCAAAATTTTATTATCCTACTTTTGGATTCGCTTTGCGTCCTATTCTCTTTTATGTAATCCTTTAAAATCTTTTTTTATTTCTATCTTCTTTTTCTTCTTTTTGATTTTTTTGTCTTTTGTCATTGTTTTTCTTGCTATTCCACCTTTGACTATTCTATATAGTCGTAGTAGTTGGTTGACATTATTACATTCTTTTTTAGGATATTTTCTTGTGGAAGAAGAAATATCCTTCACCCATACACCTTACCCTCCTGCTTACCACCCACCCACCTAACTTTTTTCTACACCGTCATTATTGTTGGCTGCAGCCTTTTCCCTTTTGTCAGCAAAACCCATCCATCCATCCCATCCCATCCCACCACACCAACTCCACCTATCAAGCCCACCCACTCCTCCATCTAACAACTATTTTTGTCATCTAACACGATCGGTAATATATAATCTATCGATCCCCACTCTCGCTCCCTTCGCATCTGCCTTCAGTCTATCGCTGTTGCCACCAATTCACATTTAGATCTGCAGCCGCTTCTGCCGTTCAAACATTTTTTTTATAGAAGACCTCTACAACATATAAACATTTAAACATTGCTAGTTTAACTCAATAAGATGACTTCGCTTCCAAACCCGTCTCCAGTTGGGTTGGCCACTCCTGGACCAAATCGCCACAGACATCGGCGGTCTGCTGCCATCCTGGGGGATTTCGATGTCGTCGGCTTAGGATTGTATTCTCCAGTGAAAAGAAAACCCGAAGATGTGTCTTCTACCACCCCTGTAAATTATGATTCATCGGCCGTGTTCAATTTCAATAATAACGACGATTTTGTCCAACCTTCTTCGAAGTTTGGCTTTTCTTTTCCCATGGATCTGTCACCTCAAATGCACTTGAGAAACACCTCCAATTCGAGTCTTAATAATAATAGTAATAATAATAATAATAATGATAATAATAATAATAATTATTATACAAATACTCCAAATAATAAGCCTATCCCCTCATTTAATAATACTACACCAAATAATTATGCATTCAATGGCCACCGCCATACCTCATCAGCTTCAAATAATCATAATAATCATAATCAAATGGGCAACTTAAATAGTCCTATCCGGTTGGGCTCCAGAAGAACAAAACTGGTCCATGCCGGCTCCATTCCTCGTTGGGAATCTGGAATGTTGGGCCCAGATGAACAAATAGACTTAGATACAGTGTTGCGGGCAATGCTGATTGATAAAAAAAATAGGACCTCTCCTAGCACGACTTTGTCATCCAATAATAACTATACCAATTCCACAAACAATAGTATGTTCGATACTAATGTCAGTAATATCAATAATATTAATAATAATAATACCACTAATAATACCACTACATCCACTCCATATTATATGGGATCTCCGTTTGGATACCACCCCCATTCGGATTTCTTGCCTTCACCGTTCCTTAAGAACCTGCCGATTCTGGCGCTGCCTCTTCTGCATCCTCATTTCCAGCCAATCCAAGAATTCCAATCTACCTCTTATAGACTGAAAGATAATATTGACATCGAGGAGGACGTTGATTTTGAAGAAGAAGAAGCTGAAAGAGAATCCAAACATGCAGAAGAGATCGATAAACAAAACAGGGCTGAATTTGAAGAATCTGAGGATAAACAGTCCAACGATGTAATTCTTGATCAAGAACTTATGTTTGCTAACCCTCCACCATTAGGTGGCGGTCTCTACAGTAACGATCTGGCCAATCTGTCTTGCCTGAGTCTTCGTTCAGGTCGTAATACTGGTACTGCCATTGAAAAGCAGTTTCTGAATGACCTGGGTTCCTTCGGCGGTGGTCCTTCTTCTTTCATTGGGGGTTCTACTAATTCGGGAGGGACTCCTAATAAACGTTCCGCTGCCAAGGCCTCTCGTTACCAACTGTTTTACGATCAGCACCATAAGATTCTGAATGCCTTGAAAATCCTGTCTAGTGAAAGCATTAATCTTTATGATGAGATGGCCAAAGAACACATCTTGGGCCATTCACTGCTGCTTCCGCTGTTGAAAACGGGCCAGAAAAGAGTCCTGACAACCTACGTCCCCCATAAGATGTTACGTTTCCAACACCTGGTACGGGATTTTAGTGGACCTCCTTCTAATTCTAATGGTGGTGCTGGTCTTCCTTACACAACAAGAAGAATGCTGCCACCTTCAAGAGGAGGTCGTACACAGGTACATTTGCTTAATAGTCCCAACTCTGTAGCCCTGGAAGTACTGTCCACTACACTTCAACTGACGGAACGTATGAGTATGCATGAAGACCTGACTACAGGCCACCTGAGTATTCACGATGGTCTGGAAGTTTCTAAATCACTGCAACATACTACTGATTTGATGAGTGCTTCTTCGGATGCAGTTGGATACTCGGTAAATAATATATCTGCATCATCTGTTGAATCCCCATCGATCATTGCCAGTCCTCTTGTGTCTGGTACGGGTACCTCGGAAGGCACTTTAATGTATAATGAAACTTTCACGAAGCAGCACAAGAAGCCATCTCTGCTTTCCCAGGAAAAGGATACTCCACTGATTGTGGTCACAGAAGATGTAGAGACTCCAATTCTCAGTAGTCATGGTACAATGGACCAATTCACGCTGCTGCCTCCGGTAACCCCAGTTATTTCGAAAGGAAATGATATCACCCCGAAATATGATTTAGGGAATCAATCAGAAGACTTGGATTTCAACAGTTCTTCAAGAATGAGTTCTACAACAATTAACATTGATAACAGCCATTTTAAAGATAATCAAAAGAAAGACGAAACTACCAACAACGAAAATAGTAAATCTACTATTACTACTACCAATAACAACAATAATAATAATCTTATTAATAATAATATTAATGGAATAATTGACAAGAAAAGTGGTGATCTTAACAAAGAAATGGATGATTCAGAAATAATATCTTCAAATATAGCATCACAAAAGAAGCAAATTCTAGGGCCTCGTCCACGTACTCGTCGGCCAGTTCTGCCTCAAGAAGAAAAACTTCTCAGACATACCCGGATCCCATCGTTCAAGCCATCACGGGGTAGACAAAATTCCCAAGGCGAAGGTGGTGACACTAATGTTAATGACAACGCAAGCATAACAAGTAACAAGAGAAACAGTAAGTTTATCAACTGGCTTAAGAGAAATAAATAATCATATATAAATCGTATATAATCATATATAAACAACCCTATATAAATCACCATATTATATCATATGTAATACATCTATAAGTCATATCATATATAAAGAATCATTTAAAGAATCATATATATTATCCTCTATTTATTATCCATATAAATAACCATATAGAAAATAACCTTAGATAGGTAACCATGTATAAGTTACAGCATATATATTATCCATCTATATATCTATATATCTATATATTATCCATATACAAGTAATTCACATATAAGTAACCATATAATATCAGGTTGCATCCATTCCGTGCCCACCTATACTGCCATCCTCAGTATGACCGAACCTATCTGTGCGAGTTTGCTCTTTGCGCTGCGCTCTTCGTGTATCCCGTTCGTCTCAACTGGCTTCTTCCTTGTTTCTCAGCAGTGCTTTGCTTATTCTTTGTTTCTCACTAGAGCTTTGCTTCTCTCTGGTGGGTTTCTTCTTCCTTCCCTCCCGTGGTCTCATGATATCTTATGTCTCCTATCATTTTGCTCTCTGTTCTCTTATGTCTCCTTTCTTTATCTTGTGTTCTCTAATCTGCAATTTCCATTTTCTTATTTCTTACTTCTTTTTTATCTGCTCTTCTAATTACTCTAGCTAATTACCACCACATACTCAAAGGCACACACACACACCCAAATTCCAATGCTCTTGGATATTCCTTCTACGTTCGTGGACCTAATCTCCACTAAATTCAACGAAGCCAAGGCTAATGGCGACGTGATCTTCAATGGCGAAACCGCCGAGAGATCAATTGAAACTGAAAAAGTTGGTAACTCTTCCATTGACGTTGAATACACTTTGCTCCACCTGCTTGGTAAACGCCCAGAAAAGGGCACCATCGATGCAAATCCTTTTGCCAAACCAGAACCTGAATTGACTATCCTTGACACCTTTGGCGCCAATGATGAGTTCAGAATCGTCCTTAACAAGTTCCCTACCGTGGCAAACCACTTCATGTTGATCACTAAGGAATTCCGTTCCCAAGACACTCCTTTAAATTTACAAGAATTGGTCGCCACCTACACGATTTTAAGTAAGCTCTTCGAAGACGACGAAGACAAAGAATGGTTTGCTTTTTACAACTGTGGTCCAGAAAGTGGTGCCTCCCAACCACATAAACACGTCCAGTTTATGACTTTACCTAAAAGTAGAAAATTCAATGCCTGGGCAGATAAACTTAGTAAGAAATCAGATGTTTTCCGTCCAAACGATAGACAAGAACCATTGTCTGATCCTGAACTTCCTTTTGCCCATTTCGTGGCTAGATTACCAGAGAAATCCGAAATTCAACTGGACCCAGAAGAACTTTCCTTCTATTTTATTTCTTTATTACAAAGAGTATTGACAACTCTCAAGGATAGCGAGAGCTCTAATCATAAACCTTCTTATAATTTTATTATGACTACTGACTACATGATGTTGGTTCCACGTTCCAAGGGTAAAATTGGATCCGTCGGTATCAACAGTTGTGGTTACCTTGGACTTATTCTTTGTAAGAACAAAGACGATTTGGCTTTTGTTAAAGAAAAGGGGGTTGCTACGTTATTAGGAGAAGGTGGATTTTTAATTGAAGTGGACGGTGACCGTTGCCCGGTCCATCTTTACTAGACAAAATGGTGTCTGTCTGAAGGGCCTTGAAAGAACAGGATATTTTACTAGGTGTACTGGTGTACTGATGTAAATGACTTTTACAAATATATAGAGATTAGGTGTAAAACAAATTAATATATGATCATGACACTGCCTAAGAAAGAAGGGGACTTAACTTTTCTTCATGTAACCTGATATACATCTGCCTACCTAATGGGCTGTCTGGCTTTAACAAGACCTTTTGGCATCTCCAGAAGGTCTTACTCCCAGAAGGTCTTACTCCCAGGAGGCTCCTCCTTATTTGCTTCCAGGAAGGTTCTGGGGGTGAGGTTTTTCTCATTTATATCTTTTCACCCCCTTCGCACAACTAAGTAGGTCATGTGACTGGTTGCACGCATGGCTCCACAACCCTGTTCCTCGCCCCAGCTAATCACATATAATATTATTAAACGCCTGCATGTAACCATCAAAAAAATGGGCCAATTAGAAAAACACAAATTGAGATTTAGAATTTTCGTTTTACAAATTAACTAAGACAAACATGGCTTCCATTACCTCCGTTGTCAAGGCCTCTGACTTCATCTTATCTAGACCAGCTTTGTCTAAGATTGTTGTTCCAGTTGCCAAGGCCTTCTGTGCCTACGCTGGTTACAGAGAAATGGGTTTAAAGTAAGTAAAATCGACGTGATCCACTCACCCCCAACGAAAGAAGAAAAGCAATGTAAATGAAATGCAAATGACAAGGAAGAATTAAATCAAGACAGTAATCAAACATTGAAAGTACGTCTGCAATACAATGTCCGACAGTACAATGTAATACAAGCATGAATATTCGAAAGAAAACGATGGATAGCATAGATTTAAGCGGATGAATATGTGAATATTTGGGCGTAAAGATCTACCTACGGATTGAATCACATATCGTTAGGGGGTTAAAGCACCCCTTATGGTTTTAACTCCTTGTTATTTGAAGTGCTTTAGCCAAGTCTAAGTGTAAATTCCATCATATATAACGTCTTTTCTTTAGATAATGCTTGTATTGATTGCTTTGTAATAGGAATAGTATCGATTTAGAAGTTTCAATCGATTTTTGGTTTTCATCCTTGCTTAGCATTTCATTTCCTTCTTTTATCATTTTTCTTAGGGAACTTGGCTATTTTATATATAGTGTTTTTTTGATCTTTATACTAACAAACAGATTCAACGATCTTATTTCTGAAGAAAGCCCAGCTATGCAAAAGGCTATTTCCAGACTTCCAGCTGATGTCTCTTACGCTAGAAACTACAGATTCATCACTGCTCATCAATTAGCTTTATCTCATCAATTATTGCCAGCCTCCAAGGCCGTCAAGCCAGAAGAAGATGACCACTACTTGATTCCATACATTTTGGAAGCTGAAAAGGAAATCTTTGAAAAGGCTGAATTAGATAACATTGTCATTCCAAAATAGATCATAACTCTTTAACTTACGATATAAATAGGGTGTTTTAAATATATGATATAAGAATTAAAAAATAATAACAACCAGTAGAGATGATAATAACCAGTAGACTTGATATGATTCTCTAATTAAATATATTATGTTGTCTATATAACTCTATTAAAACATTCCAACTTTGTACTTTCTCAATTGTTCAAGGGCCAAAAAGGTGACAATAGTATGTGGACCAAGTCTAATGAAAGAAGGTAACCAACCTCTAAACATGAAGGCAATACCTTCGTTCTTGACGGCTTGGGTCAAGATACTTACGGCACTTCCCAGTTTATCCTTTGCATTCATTATTCTAGTCTTCACAACATCTGCTGGCAGACAAACGGTAGTAGCCACTAAACCAGCCAACAAAGAAGCTGAGAAATGGGTCAGTTTCAAAGCTGGATCCATGTTGAAAGTATCTACAAGTAAACTCTTGGCAATATCATAAGTTACCACTTGCAGGGCAGTCATCAAGACACCACGAACTAAATTTGGAGTTAACCCTCTAAATAAAGTAGATACACCTTCTTCCCTAGTTATTCTAAATAACCCATCGAAGGCATTTCTATAATTTCTTCTTTGTTCTACTGGTAAAGAAGAATCATTTTGCATACGAATATTAACAACGTCTGAAGGGTTACCAATAAGACCACCTAAGGCACCTGCAAGCATTGACATTGGTAAAAGAACATTAGTAGTTGGATTCTTTTGATATTTTATAGTATATGATTCCTTCAAGTATTCATAAATACCAAATCTAGCGGTGGAATAAGTAGCTTGTCTTAACAAGGAAGCAGTAAGACCAGAATAAATTTTAAAGAACCCTTCTTGGGTAACGATCTGGAAAACCATGGAGACAAGACCTTGGCCTCTTTTGGAAGCGGTTTGTAATCTGACTTTGGCAAGATCAAGAGGATGGGTAACAAGACATGCTACCATACTTGAAGCACCTCCGTACCAAAATCTTTTTTTTAGTTAGTAAATTTTGATTTCTTTTTTGAATTTGAAGAGAAGGTTGCAAAAGGAGCAGCGTTTGAAGAGGAAAGAATTGGTACTATTCGATCTTTTCAATGCCCCCATGCACCAATTCACACCTATTTTATACTTACGGATAACTGACTTTGACGTCCGACATTATTAACCTGTTGTGTTTGGGAGTTCCAAAAGTTGTAATCCAAACGAGATGGGAAAGGTTTATATTATTATAATTTTTTTAATTTTAATTTTCTGTTTTTCTTTTTAGTGCATTTTTTTATTTTTTGGTGAGATGCGACCAATTAGTGCCAGAAAAAGTGTCAGCGACAAAGTTGTTTCCAAATTAAGGAGATAAGCAAACAAGAAAGGGAAAAGGGTATAGGATTCACGGAAGGAGAAAATCGGATTAGAAGCATGTAGTACGGTTTATATTAAATATGTTCACCTATGTAGTGTGTATATGACACTGAGTTATCTCACAGAAAGGAACAGGAAAAAGAGGGGTACGTACGTTTACACTTGAGTTCTTTTGAAACCGGGATCGCCCTTAATCAAAAAAACAAAAATAAAAATAGATTAAATTGAATTGAATTGTATTGAATAGAAACCGATAGTAACAGCTGCAATTTCGGACTATCGCTTACATCTTTGTTTGATTAAAACAGCCCCCGTCAACCATTACTATTACTAGTCAAAAAATAATAATAACTAATATATATAAATACTTGGATTTATTATCTCTATAGGCTCAAATCTTCTGTACGGTACGGAGTGCCAATTGATCTCTGCTGCAACATCTAACGACCACCCACCACATCAGTTATACCTGTTCTTTGAATGCGGCTTGTATAGATTGGATTAAAATGCTTCCCGGAAGAAAACGGCGAGCATTCTCATGGAAGAGGGGAATAGACATGCTTTGAAATACACAACTAAAACTTTGGGTTGTCTTCCATTTGCCATAAAAAACAGTAATTCGGCGAACTAAGGGGATATTGGAAGCCTGGTGTTGCAGAAGTTTTGAATCGATTAGCTTTGTTCCAAAGAAATGGCTACAATACTTGATATATTAGCTTCTTACACGTTGACACCCTTGAATCAGTTTTTATATACGCGAAAAATGTTATTCCTTTTTTGTTTCTTATTTTTTTTTTTTGCTTTATTCAATTAAATTTATTTCATATTAATCCGCTATTATTTTACTTTCCTTTGTAGACAATCTTGTATCAAAGTAATGCATACTAATGCAATATAAAAATTGATTCATCATATTTTGCGAAATAAATAATACTGTACAACATTTTTTATAAATAATGCCTGGTTAGCTCAATCGGTAGAGCGTTTGACTCTTATTCAAAGCGATCAAAAGGCTGCGGGTTCGACCCCCGCATCGGGCTTATTTTTTAGTTTTTTTTTCTTTTGATTTTGTCCTGAATCGTAGAAAATATATACCGTTAGATAAATGCATTATGTAAGCTTAAATTTCCTTCTTGATCAAATTTACTCCTTCTAATTTAAAATTAAGAAGTTACTCTGGTCTCAAATTTTGAATCTCTTGATTATAGGATTATTGCATTTAAATAAAGTAAAAAAAATTGCGCAAACCCGGAATCGAACCGGGGGCCCAACGATGGCAACGTTGGATTTTACCACTAAACCATTTGCGCGACTTACAAAAGACAACTAGGTTTAAATGTATATATGATTAATAAGAATAATTAAAGTTGAAAGTATTGAGTAATTCAGTCCTGAGACTTCTTCTTTCAACTGAAGGCTAACGCGCAGAACAAAAATTAAAGTCTTTAAAAAAAAGCTCAGACGGTACAAAAAAAAAACACAGAAGGACACAACCATCATGGCTTATAGCAGGCTACAATTGCCAAAGGTCATCATGTAAGCAATAGGACAGAATCCATAGTAGTAAATGGAAAAATGGAAAAAATTAAAAGCACTTGTTTGCAGAGTCGTAAATAACGTTGATGCACAAATGCCGATATTTGTTTACGAAATGTACATAATGTGTCAATTATTATCCAATTAGGGCGGATTTACCTATAGAACAAATCTTGGATCTGAAAAACGCTTCGATTGTATTCCTAATGGTAAACTTTTCGCGTTTTAAATCCCCGGCTGAAAACCTTATGCATATTTCCGCCTTCTGGGATAAGAAAACCTGCCGCGTGCCTCACAGAGAAAAAAATAACACAATAGGGTTGGTGTAATCAACTAAGTGAATGCGAAGTCTCATGCGTAAACTAAGGGGGTTGACGAAATGTTTCAAGATTTTAAGAATATAAAAAGTAGAGAAATTGGTCACTTGTTTATAATTTTTTCTTTTCTCTCTTAATATACCACATATATAAATATTAATTAACAATGGGTTTCGGTGATTTAGTTAACAAGGCCAAGGATTTCGCTTCTTCTGAACAAGGTAAGGACTTCCAAGAAGATGCTAAGGATGCTTACTCCACTTACAGCAAGACTGAAGGTACTACTTTTGACAAGCTCAAGGCTGCCAGTGGTGAATTCAAGAACGATGATTCTGAAAAGAAGAAAGATGACAAGAAGGAAGATGAAAAGAAGGAAGAAGGCAAATAGATATATTTGTTATTTATAGTTCAACTACTTTTCAATAGACGCCGTATTAATTAACTAAAAAGTAGATTCTCTGGATGCACGGTAAATTGGAAAGCATATTTCAAGGAGGAAATGCCAATTTTTCTTTTTAACATCAGCATAAAACTGGCGAGTATGTTTTGAATCAATTGATGTATATTTATCAAGTGTAAACTAAATGTTTAACTGAATGTGATGATGTTTTAATTCGACGTCCATGTTCACTAATTAATTAATATAAGTAGAAGTCGGTCAATCATTGGCCAATGTATAATAATAAAGAGGTTACAGCACAAAAGTTGAACTCCATTTCATTCTTCTAGTGTAAGTCTAGAGATCTGCGGAAAGAATATGTCCACAGTTGTACTGATTCATTTATAACATTCCCCCCCCCTTATTGCCCTAGCTATTGAGTGACGTAGCCTTTTTTTTCGCACTACTTTTGTAGATTAAGGAGGTGCTTACATAATAAACTGAGAGATAGGTATATATTTATTCTTAATGTTAATTAACTGGGAAGAGTAGAGTGCTCAGTTCACCTCTTTAACCTAGATCCATCCTGGACCTTCCGGATACAGCTTCTTCATCCCTTCAGACTTGGCGTTGTCACCATTTGCTATTATACTTTTCACTTCATGTCATAACCTCTCTCTCCTTCTGTAACGTATATTTCTAAACTTCTATGTTGTGTTCTCATTTAATATTCTCGGGATTAACCTTTTTTTAATAATATATTCTCATTTATCAACAACTTTGGTATTCGCACACAATATTTATTATTTAATTTACATTACTGTAGCGGTCACTTTCTTCGGTGATAAAATAATGTCCATACTTAGCCACTTGTCGCACGATATCATAATAAGGTTATCTGAAGAAAAGTTACCAGCTTCGACAGTTATGAAAGGAGATGAAACAAATAGAATTAAAATTACAAATAAAGTCAGTAGCTTACTGCAAATTATTCTGTAAACTTATACGAGTACTACGTCAACTACACAGTCAGGTGAATTAATGACAACCACCTTAAGCTCCAAGATAAAGTGCTTCTAATTTTATTAATGTAGGAAAAACTTGTTTTCAACATTCATCCTGGGAACTTCGCAAATGAAAATCCTGCATGTGATGCTTAATTTGACGAGAAAGATAAATCTAATACTTTAGAGTACTGGTATACTACTTGCACCAGAAATCTTCATCTCATCAGCTTCTAGAATGTTGTTGCCGATAAGTTGAAAGTTATAATCGTCTTTAATTATCCCAAAATTTGACTTATAGCAAGCTTTTTGCAATAGGTGGTTTGTCTGCAAAGTTCTTCACCCTCTCGGATGTCTTGGATTTGCTTATATTCCCCTTATTCGTCGTCGGCTGTCGAAACATGCTTTTGCGTCTGTACCTGATGATATATTCCTTGGCTTGATGAATTACGGAAATCATACCTTATGTCGATTCCTGTGGTCAAGCGGATTATATCCTCCGGCAATGCCAGATTCTTAGATAACAAATTTTTGTTTCCGATGCTAAACCCTTAAACACCTTCATATTTTGGCAAACTCTCTGTTTCACCAGGAACAAGAGGTATATGATCAGTTGCTTGTCCCGAATTTGTCAATAATCGTTCCTTTCTAGGGTGTGGTAGATTCAGCTTGACTAGTACAGATTCTGATTTTGGTGGAAGTTCAATATTTCCACTCTGTCTCGATTGTTTCTTCCCGGTCAATTTTCCTCGGTGGTTTCTTCTCTGCGTGTCTTGTGATGTTAACTTTTTAGATGTCAAAAATGGAGTTTTTTGTGTGGGTCTACTTCACTTATTCGGTCACATCTGAATGCGTCGATGCCTTCAGACCTTTCTACTAAGGTTAATCTGGCTAACACTTCCTCTCAGCGTACAAGTCCCTCTATTGACTATGTCAAATGGTCAGAGTCACTCTTCTCGGACGAGCTTAAGTGCTTATGTTGAAAGAAACAAACTGTGAAGTTTCTTCTTTTTGCACTAAGACTTCTGAACTGCAGTTTGCTTCGTTTGAATTTCTTTTTTTTCTTCTATTCGCTGTTTTTCCAACCAAATACCCCCAGTTCTCATACGATGTCCTCGTCGTATGGCGATCTTTTTTCTTTAGAATGGGTACCTGATTGTGCAAAAGTTGTGGACCTTGATAACTCTGCCGAAATTCCAAGGGGGATATTGAATATATCAGACTATAAATAGATCTATAGTGACTGATAATCATTCTCTTTATCCAATGTACACCCCTTCTAATCAAGAATCTAATACTACCAAGAGAGCCATGATCTGCAAAGAGTTTTATTATACCAAAGTATCCCTGAAAAAATTATTAGAAACCTCATACAGCATGATATTTATTCGTAACAAACTGACGAAAATATTTATTGGTTGTGTGGAAATAAATAGATAATACAAAATATATTTTTACGCAAATATTTTATTTTGACTTGTAAATATAGTAGCTAGATTATCACGCAACATCCAAAAATCTAGCCGTACGGTTTGAATAGGTATAAATTAATCCTCCTGGTAAGAGCACGTGGAAAGAACAGATATGTTGGACTTACTGACTTCGAGAACATGATTTAGGCTCCTCGATATAATTTACTTTTCAATTTAGCTTAAGAACATGCTTACCTACTGCAACGGATCACAATAATTAAGAGTTTCTGAAAATCTTCCGATTGAAGACTACAAAAACTAGATTCAGAAAATCAAGCACTCAAGGATAATACCAATTACATGGAGGTTAGCAGGAAGGATGCCTTCATACCACAAACTGGTGATAAGTTGGATGATATCAACGAAAAAAAAAGTTGGGGATACTCATAGGAGGAACATTTAAATTGTTCTGTAGCCTTTTCATTAGTGGTTAGAATTAAAAGATACGGACTATTCTTCACATTGAGCCAACTCGGACGTTACGTTGGATGGATATTACAACAGCTTTTCTAAATGTGTCATTAAATGAGGACGCATAATGATACCTTCTAAGGATTGAAATAAAAGACACGATAAAGTTCGCAAGTTAAAGAAGTCGTTATACAAGCTTAAGCGGGCTCCTTTTGAGTGGAACAAGAGCGTTGACAATGCATTTGAAGAAACATGGACTTGTATAAACGAAGTTAGTACATTTTCAAGAAACCTGGTGAGATATAAAGTCATATTTGGTCACTAGGTTAATACTTTCTGATCATAAGTAAGGATATCACACAAATATAGTATAATAAAAATACTTCATACAAACCATTTAAAAAAAAGGCGTATGAATTGTTACGAAACGTCTTGGAATTAATATTAATACAAAAAGATGATCATATTCAAGTTTCCTATTTGTTGAGAGCCACAATGACAAGGGATTGAAAACACTGCGACTCAGTAGACTATCCAGTGATTCATGGATCTCTTGGAATGATTTTAGCGCACAATAACTCGGCTGAGCCACATTGTAGAGGTCAATGGTGAGAATGTCACTTTTCACTTCCATATGCAATATCAAATATACAATAGGCATCACAGGCACACTTTAAGGCAGCAAAGAGCGTAATATAAGTTTCTATACTCTTTTAACTACAAGTCTATACAATTAGATATTTCGATTCCAATTGAGTGAGCGAAACCAATTCATATATCTCTGAAACGGTAAGTACGGACACTAAGGTACATTGTGTAACTGTCAAGAAGAACGTTGAACCAAGAACTATAACTGGCAATCTCCTTACTTGTTCGAGTACTTTATTGACTTAGAAAATTAAGAAACAACCCACTGTTGCTCTTGATAACATAGAAGTCGAATACAAGGAAATAACTGAGGCTAATAAAGCACTAGAGTAAATCTCACTTTAAGTATATGACCAAAGGTCTAGGTACCGAAAATGTATTTGGAGACAAACAAGGTGCCTTTAAACCAGCAGGACGTACAAGACGTACAAGACGGGACAGTTTGTCAAAACATATCGATACTAAGTACCGCAAAATCGGAAAGCCTGCTAGATAAACCATTGATCCTCAAAATTGATACAACATGCAATCTTGCAAATTTATTAACTAAGGGCTACCCTGGGTGCATATTCAAAGAGCTAGAACAACTATTGTCTGATTCTTAAGATTGAAAGAGGATTTGCGGTAATATAACAAGCATCTATGGACACAGATATTTTATCATAGCGTAATTTGTTTTGTAACTCATCCACTATTTTTTACAATGGCATTTTCAGGTTTACGAATTTGTTAGCAATATGTCAATCATCTTCAAAAGTGAGCTTATCGTTAGCCCATATCTCACTTTCCCTAAATCAATTGGAACTATTTACTGACTTTACCGTTATTCATTATACTACTTGTACATTATTTAAATAAAGGAAACAGGCAATGATTCTCTATGAAGCCTATGGAGCCCAAATGATAACTCATATAGTCGCCTTTAGTATAAATTTCAACAATCTAATCTCTTTTTTCAACGGCTAATACAATACAAACCATGCTTTAAAAATTAACAGGTACTGCGTCTACCGTACAGCCTGTTCTAAGCGAGTTCACGACAAAAACATCTCTAACTGTTCCAGTACTTTCCTAACTGCAATTTAAGTAAACTACTCAATACAGGCTATAAATGGAAGCTTAGTAAACTACAGTTGTGCTTCTTGAAGAAAGTCATAATTCTGCGAATTGGCCAAATTATACCAAAAGGATAGGAATACCCAACCCTAATAAAGAAATTTGCTTAAAATTTGCTTAATATGTTGGTTGGCTCATTCTCTGTAAATTCCTTAAACCGTCATCAAAACGAAAAATGGTGATAGCAAATTAGTCCAGAAAATCTTGCTAGCTTCTTTTCTTTTTATGTTCTTGAACACATTTTTCTACAAAATAATAATCAATGGCACTGCAGGTATCTAGTACATGTCTGTTGAGTATCACAAGCCTGAAAATAACGACTAAATGAACTTCTTTATATAATAATTAGCAGCAATAAAACCACCCATCCAGATAAGAGAGGTCTAATGCTGAAGTAAAATTTATAAAGAGTAATTATGTTGTTTTTCTAACCTAACCTGCCAAAACCCCCAGTTTACGCGTTGTTCTTGTAAACAGCATTTGGAATTGCCAGATCTCGCTCTCATCACACTGAAACTAAGGAAAACATAATGGATCGCGACAAGGTAATTCCTCCAATAAACACCGTCTCCACTAATAAAGAAATGCGAGGGTAATAGCAAAATTAGTTAAATCATTGCTTTCTGGAATGGAATCAAGATATTATACTTTTATGTCAATGCAGACAATTGATGTTAAGGACGTCTGCCCTGACCATTATCTTTCTCACAACTTCTGTAAAATAGATATTCGGTGACTATTGACGGATTTGGGGATTATCAGGCATGAATGAGACAATTTTGAGAATTTATTAATGCCCAACACTTCAATTGTGCTTAGAACCCTTCAGTATAGTTGTTACATAACTTAAAATGCAATCTGATATCGGGTTTGGCTGAAGATGAGGCATGAAGTAAATTTTTCAAATCATATGGTCGTAAAAAACTATTGATTGGCAATAGTCAGCATAAATTACACGAAAGCGCTTCTGAATTTTGTTCACGTCACCCAATGCGTGTACACGTTGATAACATATCTTAAGTCATTGCTCGTGGCCTACGATTTCGTGTGGAAAAATTTGAATGTGTACAATGAGTTTAGGCAAAGCCAGCTACGGACTGCCCCAATGTCGGAGATGTAGAAGGCAATTATAACCATTCAATTCCTTTCCAATGGCCAAAATGGTATTATCTCCATCAATATTTCATTTCTGAAGGCAATTAATATCGTTCATGGCCGTCGTAAAATCTGCAGCGAAACACCAGAATCATATAGCTTCTGAGAAAGACGGAATCGACAATTAGTTCACTGTCTTACTCACAATTTGAACGAGAGTTGGACATGGATTAGAATTCCTCTTCTTATTCTTGGAAAAGCTCTAACAAGGGTCTCCATAGTGCATTAACCACTCCTAATTCAGGTCTATGGGGTTTTAACTGCTTACATGCCACATGTGAGCTATATTAAAATGATTTCACGTACATAATTTAAATAGAAAAAAGATAAATGGTGGGGCTGGTTGATCCACATACTATTTAGCTACCAAATTACAATGTAAGTCACATTCTATTGCTAAGATTACTATGCAAGTCTTTGTGGGTATCACTACAATCAAATGGACAATTGCAAAATTGTGGAGATGAGTATGAGAAATATTGATCTGAAGGGGAGTAATGTATAGTTGGTGATACTAATTTTCATCAATTGGAACCTCAAACTTGAAATAGGCACACGAAATAAAGTAAATTCATTGGTTTTCTACGACAATTGGGGATATCAATTTGCTCACAAAGATGAAATTATTTTCCCTTCTGACATTGGTTTAATTATTCAATAAATTTCTTATTATTAAAAAAAAGTTGACGTTTTCAAAGCTGTGGATAACATTTTAACAAATTATCCGGTTCCTGGAAGTATGGCATTTAATACTATAGCCTCTTGTAACGATTTCTATTTGTTTCGCTTTACCACTTCAGATTATTTACTACATCAACCTTTCTTAGTGATCTAACTGTTTTTCTCGCCGTATGTGAAAACGCCAGTTTTAGATATGAAAGTTGGGTAGTCAATCGGCAAATAGTTTATCTAGAAAAGGAAAGGGTGGGGGGCTGACTGATCCAAATACTTTTCAGAATACATATAACTCTCATTGGAGTACTTAGAATACTGTAAAAATTCTTCTACATATCTCAGTGAAAGGATGGCACTTACAACACAGTGGCTAATGATGTTCAGTAATTGGCATTTTCTACGCTCAAACTGGCACATGAAATAACCGGTATTCATTGGTTTTGATGATAACAAAACATTTTTTCTATGGATTCCAAGTGCTCATAAACTGTTATGAGCTAATTAAGTAGTTTATCAATTTGGAAATCCTTGAAATAGAGTAATAGACAAGAAAAACTTCTAAAAAGGTCATCTGAAGTGTACTCAGTAACACGGAAAATATATATAACTTGAGGGTTAATTCAGATTGTCCTGTGTAATAAATACAGAAAAATACCTTTTTCCAAATAAATTATTAAATATATTTGATAAATCTATCAATATGGGAACAAAATGGGTGCTTTAAAAGCAGTAAATATTAAGTTCCGGCATATATTCTACTAAAATAGCTCCAACCAGCAATCTCAAATGCGTATTTGATTAAATTTTAGTCTTATGCAGTTTGGACTGCTGGATATCAACTAGACTTTCAAAAGGACACAAATATAAATGTGCTTTTACGATATTATGTAAAAACTGTTGACCTTCAACAGAAAATCGTTTGGCTACCTAAACCTTACCTCTCCAACCTTTTGGATTCCCTTGTATATGTGCATATTCTGATGGCTATTAAGATATCTCGGCTTAAGCCAGCAACATAACAAACGTGATCCTCGGTTTCTATGACTACTGTTGGTTTTCTCTTACGGTTTACAAGTGCTCAGAAAGTCACCACCTGATGTGTCCTTCAGTTCTGAGACCATCAAGTCTTTTCCGTTCACATCATTATAGGCCACCTTTATGGGCGATAGACAAGTATCCTATTACTGTCTTGAAGACAACCAGTAACACACTCTGGAACTTCTTAAATTTCTCCATCTTGCAGTGATTCTAGTCCAAGATGGACTCTTAAGCTCCTTAATCATCTCAGCGTCTTGAAACCTAGTCTGCTGTACTTGTATTGAGCGCTATTGTGATATCATAATATTATGTCATGTATGTTGTACAATGGATGTACCATAACTATTAACATTTATGTTATGAGGGTTTAATCTGAAGTAAGGAATGTGAATTCAATCAGACACGAAACGCGGAATCACGGAAATAAGAAATTCAGCATATACGGTAGTACTGGTATCAGAATAGGACAAATAGTAGTATGTATTAGGAGAAATCCAATATATAGTTTATATAGATAAAGAAAACGTGGGATATGGATTGTATGATAAATACAGATCCAAATTCCCTTTTCAAGATATTATAAAATATATAAATTCACTTCCTAAGTGAAAAAGATACTGCTAACTAATCTGTAAGACTGTAAATACTAGCAGTACAAAGCGTAATGGATGAGTTACAAAAAGTATGTCTGCAAATTCGGCAGTCAAGTAAAATAAGCCATAAACAGGGTATGCAATCATAAGTTAGTTTGTATGTAGAAATGAGCGTTCTACATTTTCAAATCACGAAACGGCAGCGTGTAGTTCAAATGGTCCTCTTGTTATCTATGGAATAATCATTCTCCCACCAAGAGTCACTTAGGCTCTTTTGATGATTTCTATAATAGTATTTACGCTTCCTTACTTTGACTAGTATCTAAGTCTGATCGTTTATCTATCTCCCTTGCTCCATCTTCACTTACTCACTTTCCTAAGTTGCAGTTTGCTTCTTCCACACGACTTATCATAGTCTTCTTAGACTTTTTCAGAATGGCCTCTCGACATCCTTTGATGTCATGGCGTAATATGTTGGCCGGCTAATATCCACTGGGTCATAGAGAGGGCACAAGTGTCAGGAGCTACTGCCTTTTATATGGTCTTGACACTACACAGATTCAAAGAGGGAATATAAATGAACCTCGACACATTTCACATTCAAAACTACTAGGGCTGGAGGTAATTGCTTAGAGTAATGACATCCCCTCGTGGCGAATTCGTCAAGAAGGTGCCTCAAAATGTTTCAAATACATTACTTGTTTCATACATTATAATCTCAACTCAAATAAACTTGAATAGAATAAGGCCCAGGAATTTATGCCGACTTCCTATCTTGGTTAACTGGCTTTTACTTTATGCCTGTAGAACCTCAAACTTATAGGAGCTAGCTTAGTTCATCTTTTTTTATTGCCAATACGGCAATTTTGAAAACTGGGCCAAGTAATATATATCTATTAATCATTAAATAGTAGAAATGGACTTTCTCACCTGTTGCTGACCATCTCCTTGTTGCAAAATTCATTTTCCCACGTGCTTGTTTATGCAAGTATTATACCATCCCATCTATGAGGTTAGCGCTCTCGATGTTGTCTTTATTCGTCAACTAAACTTTGCACTGTTACCTTAGTAGTTGCAGTTTTACAGTTTTATGTTTAACACTTGGATAGTGAGTTTATACTTTTCACCGATACTATCTTGAGAAGGGGGTTTGGATCTGTATTTATCATACAATCCATATCCCACGCTTTCTTTATCTATAGAAACTATATACTGACTTTATCCTAATTAATTTTACTATTTGTCATATTCTGAGGCCAATAATGGCATATATGCTGAATTGCTTATTCCCGCGATTCCTCGTTTCGTGTCGTTTGAATTCGCAATCCTTACTTCAGATTAAACTCTCATAAGATAATATCAATATATAGGTGTA
Organism: Kurtzmaniella natalensis; assembly: GCA_030574355.1. Taxonomy (NCBI): domain Eukaryota; kingdom Fungi; phylum Ascomycota; class Pichiomycetes; order Serinales; family Debaryomycetaceae; genus Kurtzmaniella; species Kurtzmaniella natalensis. The sequence continues at coordinate 7,856 of JAJMEV010000038.1, read as the reverse complement.
CATAAATTGTACAACATAGATGACATTATGATGTAATTTCACAATATTGTCTTCTGCCATATTTGGCTTTGCAGCCTGTATATGATACTTTATATTGCATCCTAATTGAGTAATCTATCGATTGGGCTTCAAGAACTCACCTCTCTTAATCCTAAGTATGGAACATGAGTTGAATCAATTCCTTAAATCGAGGTCCTGGTGGTACTTTTGTGAAGACCTCTGTAAAATTTAGTTCGATAGAGATATCTCAATTTGTATTGTACCATCTAGTAGGTCTCTGAAATGATGATATTTGATATCAAAATGTTTAGTTCTATTATGAAGAGTAGGGTGCGGATCTAACCTTAAGGTGCCTTTATAATCTTCGAATAATAGTACCTTGCTAAACCCATTCACTCAAATAGGGTCTTTATCCAGGCGTCTTCTTCTGTTAAATCCAGTTGGGCCATGTATTCAGCTCCAGTAGTACTTGTTACAACCGTTTTCAGTATATTTTATATATTATTTTTTTATTGTTAATCTATGAATTAAATTTAAACTGCTTAAACTATCTTTAATTTCCCGGAGAAGGGAGTTCCAGATCCAATAAATAAATAACCAGTTCTACTTTTTCTATAGGTTTGCTTATCCTTTAGGCCAAAATAAGTTTTGGTATCTGTACTTGTTGTACTAATAATAAATGCGATATTATCGCTTTCCCAGTCTGAATCTGAGTAGCCCTTAAGTTAATTGGATTGTCTTTTATTTTGTAAACTAGTCCTAGATTCTTTGACCCACTTAGATATTGTAGAACTCTTTTTCATGGCGTTTAGTTGAGCTTTTATAGGGTTCTGAAGCGCAGTGGATAATTCATTAACTGCTTGGTTAATATCGCATCTGACTATATATTGCTAGCAAAAAGTAACTTTCTAAAATTAGATCTGTATAGAGAATCTTGAGTGTTATTATAGAAGTATGAAGAGTCTGTCAAGTCTGTCATATAATTTTATTCATAGGATATGATACAGGATAGCAATCTTCTATATTGTAGTCTCTTAATGTCGGTCCGTGCTATTCTTTAGTCTCAAAATCGATACTGATAAATTTCTTGACTATTCCCAAATCTTATATTTTAAAATTGTCTGATAATACTTTCTTTATGTATGTAATTTTCAGATCAATTTTGGCCATTGTCAACAAGTCATCAACATATAAAACCTTTAGGATTATATTATCCCCTTTTTCATTAAAGAAGATATATTTTTTTAGCTTCATTTTGCTTAAAATCATGCTCCGTTAATGCCTTCATTTTGCTTTTTTACATTCCAGTGGTACTTGTTTAAGGCCATAAAGTGCCTTGCTTTAATTTCAGAAAGGGAAATTTTGTATACAGATGAATTGTGAGAATTAATAACAAAAGGAAATGAACCCACAGAATTAATTAAATGTACAGGTTACACCGATAATTACTATGTACCTATAAATGGTGCAGCTGCAAACCAGAAAAATTGCATAAGGAGATTGGACTGTCACAATATTTTGAACAAGGATATACAGTATAACCTTGATAGTACATTGGCGGCTACAAGAAACAGGGAGATCACATTAAAATAATTTCTGAGATTAGAAAACAAAGATGAATAGTTAGAAACTATTAAATCTGCTAAGCTATTGTTGATAACAATATATATACAGAAATGAATAAGACGGAACTATCCAAGATTACAATTTTAGTTGACGGTCAAATGTTACTAGTTATAAAAGACAATGATAAATTCAAAGCAAGAGTTGTTGCAAGGGTTTCAACAACTCCTACCTTTCTTTTGAGTATGTGGTATTTATTGATCCAATATTCTGGACCTTTACGATTGAAAAAGGGGGGCTTTGATGTTCCATAACTTCATAATAAGAAGAGCTTGTTGTTTTTGTGATTACAGATTCCCTTTTCAAGGATTCTTTATACTGCTGAGCGCTGATACTACTTTTTCAGGAGGGTTGCAACAAAAGTAAGAATATTGATTCTTAAAGGCCCTAGCTGGAGAGTAATTCCAGTACAGGCTGCTTGTGTATTTTCAATATTTGTTAGCATTTACTCATAAATAATGGTTTATTACGTTGGTGGAGAGATCTACTAATACTTATACAGTAAGCCAAGAACTGGAGCAATGAGATATAGTAATAATCGATCTTTAATAGGAAGGGGTTTTGAATCTATTTTTAGTAAACGATCTTTTCCTGGCCACTCTTTATCGATATACGACTATGGACTTACTCCGAGTCTGTAGTCGGTTTTTCCTATTGGTGGCCATTTTCTTGGCTTCTTAGTACCTTTACTGTATTTTTTATTTACTGTTTTTCCTAACTTGCTAACCTTTATACTATTATGTGAATTCATGTCTATAATTATGCATTATTGTATCGCAAAATTATTATCTCAAGTGGTCTAATATGAAATTAGACAGAATCAGCTTCAAAAATAGCCCTACCCTTTTTTATCAAGTAGAATTAATTCACTTCACTTTAGTATTCAAATAACTTTAGGCAAAGAATCGTTGAATCGGCCAACGTTGGTATAATACGCTGCGACTCGTTCCCCACAGATTGTACAATTAATATATTACTCTGAAGTCTTCATAAAAACTTTAGAACTATGCGAAAAATATATTCTACTCCCCATTTTTCCTTTATTCAGAGTCCGTTTTTTGACCTTTCTCCGTAATCGTAATTCTATCTGTCCTATCATGAGTCCATCGACCTCTTATCTGTGAGTTTCAAAGCGTTAAAATTAGTAATCTTATTCCAAAATGCTTTAGTATCATCTTGTACACAAGTATCTTTATATGTACCTAATATTACCACAATAATTCTTACAATATGTTGAATCTCAAATGCTTACTTCTATATCATAATTTTAATTAAAAATATAGATTTTTTATATATATTTATAAAGTGGAGGCTTCGGACGATGTACTTTATTTTACGTCAATCTATGTGTCTGTACTAATAATTAATATGAATCACTTATTGTAGTTATAATAAATGGTAAGAAATGGATCTAGATTGAAGTAATCTTCAAATACTGAAAGATTTTTTATCTTCTTATCATATTCACATAAAATGAATAAATATGAAAATCTTTCGAAGCTAGCTTTATCATAATTATTCTGTACAAAATCATTTCTTGACGCTCTACATCTACTGTAGATATTGTCGTTTGTATACAAAAAATGATGGAAATTACATATACTCTAAAATCATTAAATTCTACATATCAATTTATGTTTGTCCAGAAGTGACATAGTTTTGTTTATTTGTCAGAGATTATTTTTCTGTTTTGTTATTTTTGATAAAATGTTTCTTCGGTTAAATACCGAAATATTTGTAAATAATTTTGTCAATAATCTATTCATTTTCTATTTGTTACGGTTTATAACTCTATTTTTCTTTAATCCTGGGAGATCTATAAATAGTTTTATAGTAAGCCAGTTTTTATCGTTGGTAGTTTAATCAGACAGGGAATTGGAGAAATTATTTATGTTTAACATAATTTATTATTTTATAATAAGTTTAACACGTCTAGAAGAACAATATATAACATTATTTTCCTATATTTTATACATTTATATAAATGTAGCACAACTATAACTTTAGTATAACTCCATAGTCATTTTATCTCAACAGAAATTTTGTAGGTCAAGTTTATGAAAATGAACACAACTTGTAATTGTCTAAAATTTTATTAATTATTGTTTTGGATTCTTAGGCATATTGCTCAAATCCGTGTATATTTTGAAAAACTTAACTTGTTTCTTAGGATCTAACCCCTTGCGTGAATAATTAAGTTTAACTCAGTTACATAGTTGCTACATACAATTTCAAATCTAAGCAAGCAGTAAGTTATAGATTGTTTTTAAAGCTGAATAATAATACTTAAGGAATAATTAAAATCAATAAAGTGCCCTTTGGCTCCAAAACAAACATAGGTTATCATTGGTTCTTTATTAACCCTTTCCTTTTTGAGGAGCTATAAATATTGACGTACAATGAAAGTCTAATTTTACAAGAACTGAATTAATCGGTAATATCACAACAGGAAGATTAAAATTATTTCATAAGCTCCAGTTATGAACCAGTAAGTGAGTGGATTATATTTCACTCCAGAGCTTAAAAAATTATTCATTTTATTTCTTCATTAATTTTAACCAAAACCATTATACATTAAACCAAAATATTTCCAACGGGAATCATATTTGTTTGATTAGGGGAATCAATGTAAATGCCACCTCAAGATTTCGTATTGGCAAAAATAAAAAATAAAAATAAATTGCGATTTCTGTGGATCGAACACAGGACCTCCAGATTTACTGACTAAAGTTGACTTCAGTCTGGCGCTCTCCCAACTGAGCTAAAACCGCATCAACCCACGGCGGGAGTCGAACCCGCAATCTTTTGATTAGAAGTCAAACGCGTTAACCATTACGCTACGCAGGCATCTTCTGTCTTCGTTTGGTATACATATGCTTCATAAAATTTAATATTACTTACAGCTTTTTGTAATGTACAACATTTTTAACATTGGGAAAATAGCCTACACTCTAAAGATTTTAGCGCAATAAAAGAACTTAAAACATTTGTTAAATAAATGAATAGATAAATTGTGGTCTTACACTTTTGAAATAATAATTATATGGATGATTTAGATCTTCAGTGATCTAAAAAGTTGATATGTTTGGAATTGTTAATAATTGTTAGCCTTTCTTAAAAACAATCCGAGCTAACTGTTTATTTGACATGCTAGTTTCGTCCAATTTGAATCATTAAATACATTATTTAGAATATCTTTACCACTGATGACTTCATTAATCTTGTATAATTGCTGCTTATTTGTATAAAGATGTACTGCAAAATAATAATTGTCATTTTCTAGCAGATATTTTTTGTTCGCGGGAATCTAAAATACGAGAAGATTATACAAGAAAATGTTTATATGCAGTGTAGGTTGATAAATGAGAATATATTATTTAAAAATGTTTTATTTCCAGGATTATTAAATGAGAACAACTAACTTAACTCCGCTTTGAAATATATGTTGCAACGGAGAATAAGGGCTAGGACGTGAAGTGATAGAATGAGGTATTAAAACATGAGGCAATAACGTACCGTACCCAATTCTGAATAAATGAGAATCTGAATCCTGAAGGGCATTGACCGTTCCGGGACTAAAGAAATAAGAGTCTGAAGAATACCCCTAGCAAAAAGAAAATTTGGATAATAGAGAAACTGGAAATATCAATAAGGAACTTTTCCCAGGTCATATATCGATTTCAGTTTTTTATATTACATAGTAAATAGTTTTTACTCAATCTCTAAATAGCTACATCGTTAAACAATAGTATACAGCATTCAGCAAGCAATCTATTATTATATAATTCTATTTAAAAGGTTACTCACTATATCACTACCCTACAGAACTTCCCAGTTAATTTATTAAGCACCTTCTTAATCTAAATATAATGTTAAGATTAAAAGTGGGAGACTTGGAATATAATAAAACAAATTTCCTAAATAAGCCCAATATACCTTTGGGAAGAGATAATATAGAAGTAGTGTGGTATAGTTCGTCAGTTACTGGTTTTCTTGAGCATAGATATTATTATTATAGGGTCTTTAGCTAAAATCTAATATATCACTACATATATTAAAAAAACTTCAGACAATAATTTAGAGTTGGAACTTTGACTAATTTATGCTCCCAATTCCACCTCCTTCCTCTTCTTCAGTCACGCCCTAGGCGACTTATTGTCCAATCTGACGAGTACAGTTCATTCTTGTCAAATCAATCTTCTTCAGTGGTTCACTCTGAAGCTATCTCGCTCGTTGTAATGTATGGTGCAATTTTCCGAGCCTATCTCTACATGTGTAAAACTCATTTATTAACGAGAACTATTTACTCTATTTAACATTATTAACATAAGTCTCCCCTTAATTAGGGAGCGCAAGCATGGTAAACAGACGCGCGCACTTCCGTACACCCATATGAACATGACTGTTATATAGTATAATTTTCTGAAGTGTCTCACTTATATACAGTGTTTTTTCTCGCTCAAGAGCTCAATTACTAGCATCTAAAGAATTTGATGTACGGATGTTAGATTAATTTGCTGGAAGTCGATGGTTTCAAACTACAACGAAGAAGTTGATAAAGCTTGAATACAAGTAACACATTATCTTTTATAATTTAATAGTTTTAGGATTATGTGAAACAAAAAAATTTGTAAGATATTAAGAATTTAAAACATCTCTTACTGTTATATTTTTTATATTAAATGTAAATCCAATTTTATTTAGAACTGTATGCGAAAAGTATTATATTTAGTATCAAATTGATTATCCAATATAATCAAGAAAGTAGTTATACAATGTTACCTTGCTAATATATAATTATAAGACCTCACTGCTGTTTTAACTAAGAAGTAAAATTGTACGAAATGTCCAGTTTCAATCAAAAATTATTTTACATTGGTGTACTGATGTTAATTGAAGCTTCTATTTCTAGTTAGGGATTCAATACAAATAACAACTAAATTTTATAAGAAGTCCATGAAGTAAAATGCTTAACAATTTAAGCAGTAATGTGATTTACATATTTCATATCAAGAAAAATGAGTTGAAGTTTCTCTATTAGAATTCCATTCATAGCACAAGAAGCATATGATGCTCCGATCAACTTACATGTAGTTAATTAATTATTAATCGACTTCTGTCAAACATCTTTCTAAATCAGCAGATCCTTAAAAATGCTAAATAAATTAGTAATATTCTACATTATTGAATTCCATTTAAATGTAGAAAAAAATAAAAGATAAATTACAGAACGAATATTAAATGATATTTTATTTTGACTGTAGAATAAAAATTAGGTATAAAAAACATCAACAGCCCAAAGCTTGGCCTTTAAACGAAAATTAAAAGTGTAAAAAATGGAGGAATCCATTTTGTTTATAATTGCATGCAATATAATGAAAGAATGGAAATCACGGTATAACTATGATTAATATAAATTATTTTTTGAACCCTATAGCCTTATTTATAGAATGCTTTTCTTGTTTAAACAATGAATGCAGCTATAGACAATAAAGAATAAATAAAAATATATCCAGTATTTAATGACATTGCCCCAGAATCAACACTGTTAGACGGAACTACCGCGTAAGGTACAGAAGAAGATTGCACACTTTGTTGGTCAATTCCGTTGGAAGGAAGTACACTGTTAGTGATACTTGGAATTGATTTAGTTGGATTATAAGATGCTGTAGCTACCTTGGTTTGAGTCAATGTAGAAATTGACGCATTGTCAATAATAGGAGTAGAAGCCAACCCAGCAAGTGATTGACTGGAAACGGAACCAGGAATAACAATTGCACCAGGCAAGCTTGTAGTATCAGGTACAGTATTAGGAACAGCATTGGAGATAGTAGGATTGGTAACAGCAGCAGGAGTGGTAACAGCAGCAGGACTGGTAACAGCAGCAGGACTGGTAACAGCAGCAGGATTGGTAACATCAGCAGGATTGGTAACATCAGCAGGATTGGTAACATCAGCAGGATTAGTAACATCAGAAGAAGTGGTAACAGCAGCAGGAGTGGTAACAGCAGCAGGAGTGGTAACAGCAATAGGAGTGGTAAGCGAACCTGGAATACCAGTAGAATTCGAGTAGTAGCTAGAACTGATTTCATTGTTAGGGAGTGATGGAATTGAAATAGATGGAACAGTGGCAGTAGCAGTGGAAGAACCAGTAGCAGTGGAAGAACCAGTAGCAGTGGAAGAACCAGTAGCAGTGGAAGAGCCAGTAGCAGTGGAAGAGCCAGTAGCAGTGG